>PVLA01009822.1:0-27750 GCA_004027455.1 Hydrochoerus hydrochaeris
TAAGTGCCGCCCCCCTCCCACCTTCTCCTCTCAGTGCAGCTGGGATCAAGCTCCAGAAGACAGCCGAATACCAGGACAACCCCAAAACACTATGCTCCACAGGCTGGGGGGGTGACAGGGGAGGAGGAGACAAAAAATCTAATTAAGGGATCATCAGTCAGGACAGTTTCTCCACGCTGACTCACCTTCAGCCCACAGTGCAAATCAATGAGAAAGCTGGCAACAAGAGGCCCCCGGACCCTTGAACTCCTGAGAGCTGACCTCATGGACACTGAAGTAGAGGAACCCCAAGCAAAGAGTTCAAAAACCCATTTTAATCTCCACATATGATAAGCCTTTATAAAGTCTTGTAAGAAATGAAGGTATAGGCAAGGGGGAAAAATATAACTGAAGCATGTCATGGACGGGTATCAGTTCCCTATAATGAATGCAGTCACTAGGTACTGCAAACATGTACCATATAAGTTTTCTTGAAAATCAACAAAGTGCAGGGGATTTGGCTCAGTGGCATAAGTGCCTGCCTGGCAAGCACATGGTCATGAGTTCAATCCCCTGTAAAAAAAAAAAAAAAAAAAAAAAAAAAATCAACAAAGAAATATCAAGGTTAAACACCACTGAACAAATGGACTTAACATATCTATACAGCATCATCCAATAGAAGACACACTTTTCTCAATAGCACATGGAACTTTTTCTATCTAAAACAGATGTAACCGGGTTAGAACAACCTATCCCACACCTTCCTACTGTAAATTTCTACTTTAGCACAGTAACAGCTAGCTGTGCATCTCAGCAGCTGCACCAGGGAATACAGCAAACAATCCTCCTGTTTACCCACTTGGTATGACAAATGGCAAAGTGTGCATGTGTTCAAAATTGTCACACTGGAATTCTTACTGAAATAAGCTCCATGTACCAGGTTTTAGGTATGTTCACTTGAGCACCATAGGGAATGAATTACACCCCTGCCACTCTTCTGTTTGTAAACATGCATTTTACCATAAATGGAATGTGGGTGACTCACAGTAGCTGCACGGGGGGAAAGCAAAATCCCATCTGTGCTTTCACCCACTTGACAGACAAACAACAAGGTGTGTACAGGAGATCCAAACAGCAACAGGTGAGTTTTGCCCATGGAATGCTCACTGCTAAATTTCTGTGCATTGAGGATTTGCTTTTAAACAAGTTTTCTTTTGATTTTTCACTGTGGCACATGAAAAACCAGATCTGCAAGTTTTGGAGGAGGTAGAAAGTGAATCAGCAGATCATTCATGCATGGATGATGATGATGATGATGACGACGACGACGACAATGGTGGTGATGATGAAGGCTCTGATGCTGGCCGCGTGAGCCAAAGTTCCTGTGACAGTGAAATGGAGCAAAAATCGACCAATACAGACACAGGGAACGCAGGCCTCCTTGATTCAGATGGAGGAAACAGCAATGTGAGTACATACATATTTGACCAGTAGCAATGGTACAAAATGGTCACACAACCAAATGGAACGATTCACTGTTAGAACTAGGTCCAAAAATACAGTGAGGATCTTGGCAGCAGTGAAACCTATTGGAATGAACGCCAGCAGTAACACTCAATGTTGGAAATTCTAACAGACAAAATACTACAAAAAAATTGCGAAATACACAAATACTCTGTTCAAATACAAGTAAAATGTTCTGTATGCACCAATAGCCATACTCAAAAATGATTTTTTTTGCCAAAAACATATTTATTATGATGATACCTCACTAGCGGAACTGAAAGCATTGCTAAGCTCACCCTACTGATCAGGGCTTTCCACTGGTAATCACAGCAATGAAAAAGAATTATGAAAAGCAATGGGTGTGGTCTTGAGGTGTTTTTTTGTTTTGTTTTGTTTTGTTTTGTTTTTAAATACAGGACTTACAGCTCTGTATATTCAGGCTGAACTCAAACTTGCTATGTAGCCCAGGCTGGCCTCAACCTTGTAACAATCCTCCTGCCTCAAACTCCCTAGTACAGGGATTATAGGCATGTACCACCATGCCCATTTGTGGGCTTGAGGTTTACAGACTAATGATGACACTCAGGAGATTTGGTTTCCTTCAAAATTTCCTGAGGTTTGGTAACAAAACCACTTGTCAAGAAAGAAAAAGAATAACCTGGCTGCTATCTGCTCAAGGCTTGAGAAATCTGTGGGAAACTTACCAACAATTTACATGCCAGCTGCACACAGGATCACTGATAAACATCTTGCAACATTTCATAGCTGCTGCAGCTTCAGGTAGTATATTCCCCCCAAGTCTTCAAACTATATAAAAAAAAATTTATCCTGCAACTCAGCCACCAGGTCCTTATTCCTTTAGTAATAAACCAAATGATGTTGTGAACAGACTTGTTGTTCCCATCTCCCAAACTAATCAGAATGTGACATGGAACAACTGGTTTACCGGTTGCTAAATGATGTTACTTACACTTGCTAACAGAGGATAGGTTCACCAGCACAGGAACTGTGCAGAGAAACAAAGCAGAAATTCTAAACAAAATGTTGCAATTTCAAAAAAGATTTGTATAATTCATTCTTTGTATTTCAGAACACTGGCCTCATATATGGCAAAGAAAAACAAAGTGGTACTGCTGATGTCAATACTGTACTATGATGGAAATATTGATAGGAAAACCTCAACAGAGCAGAAGTCTAAGACACAGACTTTCTACACTAAAACCAAAGGTGGAGGAAATGTTGATGAGTTACAACATCACTCATCACTCGAAATAAAATGTTGGCCAATGGTTGTGTTTAACTCAATCCTAAATGTGTGGCATAAATAATTTGATAGTTTACAGAGAAAATAACAAGTGTAACATATCACAGAGAAATTTTCTTAGAAGACTAGGACTGGCCCTCATAAGAAATCACTTAGGCAGATAGAAAAACAGTATGTTTCTGCCCAGGGAACTTCACAAAGGAACTGTGGAGCACACAGATGAGCTGACAGGTGAACAGCCAGGTACAGCATCACAAAGACCTACTACTACAATAGGAAAATAAAAAACATGTCAACTGTGCCTAACAGGAAAGGACAGGAAGACAAACCATACATGCGATCAGTGTGACACTTGTGTATGAAACACGCAGTTTTTGTGGGTGAAGACTGCCTTGGGTGCGACAATTGAAGCAAAGGTCATTTCTGTGGTGAAGTTTTGTTTGTACTGACATTCTGAATCAGAAAAGTTTTTATTTCTAATGTTACCTTTTAGGTTTTGTAAGCAAGTAAACGGCACATGTAAAAATGTTGAGGTGCATTCTAAGCACTCACTATCTATTCGATATTTTATTTTATTGTTATCTTATTTTCCTGCTAAGTGAACATTGTGTAACATAGTAGGGAGCTTCTAACAAAACAGGAAGACAAAGAGGTGCCAAGAAAGGCCTGCCACATACGAAAGCCAAGCACATGCACTGTGAATTTAAGTGAGAGATGTACACAGAGCATGTAGCTGTGAAGACTGTCTTGGCTGTCATAGTTGAAGCAGATTAATTTTTATTGTTGAGTTCCATTGGTACTTTCATTGTAGTTCATATAGGAATTTACTGTTATTTTTCAGACTTTGTACACCAAAGGTTGAGGTTGAAAATTTTGATGTTTTATAAACACAGTAAATATTAAATTCAATATTTTACTTTTGTGAATTGTTTTCCTGTTAAGTGTACCTTGTTTAATAAAACTCTTAAAGTTAAAATTAACTCAACAGAAATATTCTAAAGAATAAACATGGCTAATAAAACTCTTTAAGTTAAAATTAACTCATCAACAGAAATATTCTAAAGAATAAACATGGCAATTATATATCCTCAATAATGCACCTTTATGACAAAATTGGGATTATGCCCTGTGGGCTACATAAATACCTAAGAATTGAAAGAATACCCTGTATACTCTAGGATTGCAGTCAAATGAAGCTAGAATTCAACAGCAGAAGCAGCACAGAAACTACAGAAACACAGAAAATTAAATAATGCATTCCTGAATAGCCAATGGATCAAGAAGAAAGCAGAGAAAGTAACTTCCTGCTGGGTGTGGTGACGCACTTGCAATCCCAACACTCAGAGGAAGGATCGCTGCGTGTGTGGGGCCAGCCTGGGCTACACCGCGACTTCCCTGCCAGCCTGAACTCCATGGGGAGCCCATCTCAAAAAACACAGCACGACATAACACAACAAAACAACGGAAAAAAGTTCCTAGCATGAAAGGACAATGGAAACACAACGTACCAAAATCCATAATGGTAAATGCACACATGAAAAGAACAAAGACCCCGAACCAGTAACCTAAAGATGCATCTCAAGATCATACAAAGGTAAGAACAATCCAAATCTAAAACTAATAGAGGGTATGACAATACAATGATCAGAGCAAAAATTGATAAAACTAAAAAATACAGAAGGTCAATGAACCAAAGAATTAGTTCTTTGAAGGGATGGGAAGGAGCTCTGGAGGCAGGGAGGACAGCAGGTGAGGGAGTGCAAGGGAAGTTAGGAGGACCAAGGTGCAGCTCAGTATGCACCAGCTGCCCCACAATGAATTGCAAACATGTACTAATTAGAAACTGAGAAAAAACGCAAAACAAGAGAAGAAAATAATACAAAGTATACAATTTTAATAAAACAAAAACAAAAATAGCCGCCGCCTGTAATCCTAGCACGTGGGAAGCTGAAGCAGGAGGATTCCCATGAGCTCAAGGCCAGCCTGGGCTACTTAGGGAGTTCAAGGCCAGCCTGAACTACAAAACAAGACCTTGTTTTTAAAAAAACACAACAACAATAAAAAATTGTGCCAATCATTATTTTATTAATCCATTCCCTATGACTTAACAATTTAAAACAGGTAGCATACCTGTACTCATTAGTGTAGTCGAAATCTTGCTTATTATGAGTTGGCTTCAGGAAATTACATTCTATAATTCCAACTACTCCAACACCCATGTTGTTTGCCTGAAATAACATGAAATCATCACTTTAGACATAACACGTCATGCTCAAAACACTCTTAAAAGAGATTTACAACTTGTAGAGAATATTGTCTTATACTTATCACAAACAAGTCTCATAAAATTTAGACTGAAAACAAAACGTTTTCTGGAAGTTATTTGGGGAGGGGGCACTTTTAATGCCTAAACAAGTTTTCTCTAAAACCATTCCCATTACTTACAAGTACCTACTTAGACAAATATAGTATTATCAAACCATCCTCACGTGTCCAACAGAAAAAGGTTGACTTCTACTAGGCTGCAATTCCTCAGAGAGCAGGACCCACAAACGACTCATCTCATTGCTGCAGTGCCCCACAAAGGTTGTGGCATGTAACATTCTGATGGTTTCCCAGATAAAGGTTAACAGCCTATAGTACAGCAGGAATATAACTTGTAAAGAGCCCAGGAGTTCAAGGACAGACTGGGAAACACAGCAAAAGCCCACCTCCAAAAACAAAAGGCTCTTAAGGTCATTTACCCAGCTTCACATCCAGTTGCTAATGAGGAATGACCAGAACCTGGGTCAGCTGAATCTATTATTTTTTTAAACCTTGACAACTAAAACACTGAGCTCAAGTCATGAGTCATATTCTGAATATTTATATGAGATTAACAAGTATATTCGGTATAGAATTATCACTTATTTCTGAGTCAATATTCAAAGAGAAAAAGATAAAAGCATGTGTATTATGTACAAAAGGAGCATTTTCATAAACTACTAATCCTAACTCCAAGACACAGCCCTGCTGGACTGCATCTCATAGCCATCTATATAACCAAGGCCACTCCCTTTTGTAGTTCCTGTACTCCCCAGTCTCATCCCCCATCTCTCCCCATTCCTATGACCCTCAGTCACAAGACCTCCCAGCCACAGCCAGCGTGCTCTTCCACACTGCCATCTGTCAGAAGTCACCTCTGCCTGCAGAGCCCTTCTTGGACAGTCTCAGGCAGTGACATCAACAGTCACCAGTATCTCCAAGAAGACTTTCGTGACACACAGAAGATACTCCACAAGCCCCTCACCAACTGTGCTGTGCTCTGTAGCTCTGAAGCGTATCCTTATACACTGAGTATCTTGCACCTATTTAGTATGTTTACTGAACCCACAGAATATAATGTATTTGGCCCACTTCATCTTTGGGTAAGACAAATAGAAAAAGTTGCTCTAACAGTCTATTTTTGTTGCTGGGCATGGTGGTACATGTTTGTATTCCCAGTACTCAGGAGGCTAAGGCAGGAGGACTGCCAGTTTGAGACCAGTCTGGGCTAGAAAGTGAGTCCAGGACAGCCTGAACTGTCTCAAAAAAAACAAAACAAAACAATCTTTTTTTTTTATAGTCACATTCACCCAGAAACTATATAAAATGCAAATTAAGTAAGTTGAAAAAGGGACTTTGTAGTCTACCTAATAGTTAAATCAAATTTGTAAGTGACAAAAGGAATTTACACATACATATGTGGCAAACATATGCTAGCAAAATTCCACTACCAAAAATGCATTTCTAATTACTAATAAAAGTTGATTAATAGTACATTATAGAATACTTCTGGCAAAAGTTGAGTATTTCAATTATAACCAGAAAATTTAAATTTTAAATAAACGGCTGGTACCTCATATAACTGCCAGGTGTTTCTCTTTTTTTTTTGGTACTGAGACTCAAACTCAGGACCTTGCACTTGCCAGGTAAGCACTGTGTCACTGAGGTAGACAGATCCCCAGCCCAACTGCCAGATTTTTAAAATTTACTTCCTGACTAAAATTAGTTGTTGCCAGTAACAGCCTAACAAAGTTCCTCTACTTCTTCAAAAATACAAGTAATTACTCTGGGCTTTTATCAGGTAAAATAAGTGAAGCGAAAATACAAGCTGTGTTGGATTATTTTCAAGACGAATTCACACTACTACACAACAGAGCTCAGACCTTTCTAGAAAGAACTGATGAAGTAGGTGAACAGAAAATAAACTGCAGAGAACTAGAAAAGAACATACTCGATGTTGTGGTTTGTGTGGTAATGTGCCCCAAAAGCCTCGCATGCTCACCTATGGAACTGCCATGTAGAGCCAAAGTGTGTGGCTCTGGGATTAAGGGTAGGTACAGATGGCACCAATCGAAAGGCTTGGGGCCTGAGGGAACACAAGGGGACAGAAAGAAGGCAGGCTTCCTGCTACTGCTTGCAGCTTTGCTGCCCCCTGCCTGCCATACTATGAACTGTTTTCTGCAATGCTTCCCCTGTTATGCGGTCCTATGTGGAGTCAGCTGACTGTGGACTCAACTCTATAAACTGTGAGCCAAAATAAACCTTTCCTCCTTTAACTTGTGGGTATCACGTATTTGTCCCAGGAACAAGAAAAGTAACTAAGACACTCTGTCTTAAAACATATTAACATATAAACCAAGTGTGACACATGCCTGTAACTCCAGTACTTGGGAGGCTGAGGCAGAAGCGCCCCAAGTCTGAGGCCAGCCTGAACTACACAGTGAAATCCTGTCTCAAAACACCAAAAGAAAAGTAAATAAATCCTACTAACAAAATTAATTTTCAGGATTATGACTGAATTCTCAGAAAACGCACACATGCCACGAGAACCTCTCCCACAGTACATGGGACTGACAGGCCAACCCAGGGGTTAGGGTCATCATCCTAAGGGAAAAGCCACAAAACAGCAAAAGCTGCCAAGAGGATCAGTGTAACAGACTTAGGAACCAACTCCAGAGAAACACATAGCCCACCCAACACCATTTTCCAGGCTGATTGTCAGCACTAATGAAAGGCAATCGGTTTCATCCCAGGAAACAGTCTGCACCCACATCCAAGTGCAGTCCGAGAGGTGCTTGGCTGCCGGAGATCTTACACACCTGCAGAACCCAAATATCAGCCCCACGTTCCTTCATACAGGGCAGAAATAAATATTTTATCTCCCCCTCTAGGACTGTTCAGAATCCAGTGAGAAATGAATACGAAGTTCAATGCCACATACTAAGGTTAGATCTGACATCCACAGGTCATTGAGGCAGTACACTGCAAAACTATTTACCCTTGATCCAATAACATTATCCTAACTTTGTTAAAAGCAGACATTTTCTAAAAAAGGCGGGGGCAGGATTTTCTTTTCAAATATAAAATCTTACCCTTAGCTGACATCCAACTTTTTCATAAGCTTTGATGAGTCTATTTCTGTGATACATCATTATCCCATAATGATCTTTATTTCTGCAGTTGAATCCAAAAGTAATTCTCACTGTTTTAGTCTTAAAATGTTAAAGAAAATTCTAAACACAAGACCTAACTCTATCCCAATCTTCTGTGTTTTATTTTTGTGGAGAAAGGGCAAGGTGATGCTATGTAGCCCAGGCTGGCCTTGAACTCACTATGTAGCCCAGGTTAGCCTTGAAATCATGGCGATCCTCCTGCCTCAGCCTCCAACATGCTGAGATTCTCCATTTCATTACTAATAAATCCTAAAGTACATAGAGAAGGGCAAAGCTGAGTAGGATTAGAATCCCTATCGGAATAAAATGGGAAAGAGGCTTGATGCACAAATGTCTATACAGCATCACAAGGATACTAAAAATTTAGGCCGATAAACATCACGTTCAATGTAGGCAAGACTCTTCGATACTAGCTGTGTCTTCACTTTCTGTCCACGCAAGATGATCTGCATCCTTGGCTTCAGGTATAATATACTGCAATAAGCCTGCAAAGAAACACAGCATTATCTACACATTTGCTTGGTATTAAACAGATGAGCCTTTAAATAGAAAGCTAGCACCTTGCCTTAACAATACACATGCTGATTTTTCAATAAAAATATATAGATAGGGTTAAGACTACATTTTTGTTGTTGTTGTTGTTGTTTTTTGTCTTTTTGAGACAAGGTCTCGCTGTGCAGTTCAAGCTGGCCTTGAGCTCACTTTGTAGGCCAGGCTGGTCTTGAACTTGTAACGATCTTCCTGCCTCAGCCTCCTGAGTGCTGGGATTACAGGTGTGAGCCACCATGCCTGGCAAGGCTACATTTAACTTGAACTCAGCAGGTATAACACCCTGGTTCTATCTCGAGCACATGGTGGGGGAAAAAAGGAAAAGAAATACACACACACACACAGAGAGAGAGAGAGAGAGAGAGAGAGAGAGAGAGAGAGAGAGAGAGAGAGAGAGAGGGCCAGGGATATAGTTCAGCAGTGCAGCAAGTATGAGGCCCTGAGTTCAAGACCTGGATCCAAACAAGAAAAAAATAAAGATCGTCCCCACAAAAAAGAGAGACAAATACATACTGCAAAGCTGTACTGGTTATATACTTTTAAAGTACTAGGGATTGAATGCAGGGCCTTTATACTGAACTACATCCCCAGTCCACGTTTTATTTTGGGACAGGTCTCACATTTTGCCCAAGCTGGGGTCAAACTTGCAATCTTCCTGTGTTGGCCTCCCTAAGGGATAGAATTACAGGCATGCACCATCATGCCTGGCTGTGTTTTAATTTTTTTAAAAATGTATATATGTACAAACAAGGGCATTTTGATCTTCCTCAAGTACATATCGACATACTGCTATTCTAATCTTAAATGAGCAAGATCTAATGCAAACAAAAGAATAATATAAGAATATACCAACATTCAATCCAAGTAGACAAGTACAGTGCTTTTTCAAAATTGAACTGTAGTCAGTCCAGGTATAGTTTCATTTTTTGAAACATGAATGCTGAAATACTTCAGACATTTGAGCATCTGAAACATTTACATCTGAAACATGTTAAAATAATTTTCTTTGTCCATCTCCATGCAATCAGAAACTTCTAAAGGAAATGTCCTGAGTAACTCAGAAAGGATAAGTAACACAGTGAACACAAACTAAAATCTGAACTTTTCTTTTTTCCTGAGCCCACTTCAATTTATTGATATTTAAAATGGTATTTAAGACACTGCACACCTTGATGCTCTGGTCACCACTGGACCTATGTCATACCTTAGCAAGAGGATTTTTTTTTCATTCTCTCCTTTTTGTGGAGGCAGTACTGGGGGATCCAACCCAGGGACACAAGGCACTATATCCCCAGCCCTTTTTATTTTGAAACAAGGTCTCGGTAAATTGCCCAGGTTGCACTTCAACATGAGAACTTCCTGCCTTAGCCTCCAGAGCAGCTGGGCTCTCCTGACAGCCAGGTCACCCCCGCAGTGTGACAGGGCCTATCAAGGATCAGTGTACTTTTGCACCGTTAATCACTAGGACCTTGCAGAAAGCTTAATGGCAACCTTGTAAATGTCCAACCGTCTCAGTTCACAGTTATGAAGTAATTTTAGCGTACACACTCCAAAGAAAAACAGCAAAGTTAGTCTTACTATATCAAAGTTTGTCAGCATGTCTTATCACATTGACCAAAAAACAGTATTTTCATTATCGACATTGTTATTTTCAAATCTCAAGATAAAATGCTCACAAAATTATAGTAGCAATCTATACTGATTTAGGAGGACAACGAAGATATATTAGGAAAGCATTCCAGAGCATTGTTTAAAAAGAAAAAAAAAAAGAAAAGAAAAAAGAATATGCACTTTGAATTTGGTGTCTGCCATTGAATCAATCAATGATGCCACCACAAAAATGCCCTGTGGGCCACCACACAGGTCAGTAATGCACTGCCAGCCTGCCGGGTTCCAGCCAGAGGGGACAAACTAACTCCAACAATCTAGGCACACAGTGAAAAGAACCCAAAGCACTGTTAAACTTGATTAAATCCAAACAAGATTTTATAAGCAAAGAAAATGCATGCACCAGTGAAGAGCAGAGCACAAGCTCACTGGCAGCTGCCGTAAGGCTGGTGGCCACACGGCCCTGGGCCACCCTCCAGGACCAGCTCAGGGCAGAGCCAAATACATACCCTCAAGGAATAGTCACTCTCGGGGGCAATCTGGTCTGTCCTCTCTTGCTTCTTGTACCCTTTCTTCCCTGTGGTCTCATCTAAATCCTCAGGAATCCTGATGTCATATTTATCCTTTTCAAAATCAAACTCTGTAGCATTTTTGTAGCTGTAAAAATAATTTTAGAAAGCAAAATTTAACTTCATAGCAAGATAAGCGAACAAGTAAGCAAACAGAAAAAACAAAATAAACCTCTATATGGTAGATTTCATGGAGAAGGCTGGATACAAAGGCAAGAGAAAAGAACAGGAATCCAGGAAAATGTATCATGAATGGACTGGCAATGGGAACATAAAACAATAGTCTAGCTGGAAAACCCTTAGCAGTCTCTTAAACTACTGAAAATACAGCCTCGCATGAGGCCACATGCCTGTAATCCCAGTACTTTTGCAGGCTGAGGCAGGAGGATCACATTTCAAGCCCTGTCTTAGCAATGTAGGAAGACTTCGTCTCAGAGCAAAAGGTGGAGTTTGGGGCTGGAGCTCAGTATGAAAGCCCTTGAGTGTAGCCGGGCTGGTGGCACATGCCTGTAATCCTAGCACTCAAGAGGCTGACGCAAGAGGATCACTGTGAGTTTGAGACAAGTCTGGGCTACAAAGTGAGCTCAAGGCCAGTCTGAACCGCATAGCAAGACCCTGTCTCAAAAAGACAAAAAAAGAGAAAGCCCTAAATTTAATCTCCAGTACCAGCTTGCTCTCTCTTTCTCTCACCATATGACACACACCAATTATACTCTAGCACACTTTTTTTTTTTTTTGGTTCCAGGGATCAAACTCACAACCTCGCACTTGCCAGGCAGATGCTTATGCCACTGAGCTAAATCCCCAGCCCCCCAGCGCACTTATTTCTAAGAAACACCTATATATCCATGTTTCCAGCATTTGTAACACCACCACATAAACAACCCAGATGTCCTTTACCAGGTGAACAACAGATAATCACAGCGGGCATCTGTCCACACAATACACTTTTAACAAGAAGCCAACTACTGACACACATGAAAACTTGAATGTACCTCTAGAGAACCATGTCTAGGTGAAAAATACCATCTCAAAAGGTCTCACGGACCAGGGATACAGCTCAGCGGCACAGTGCCTGCATGCCAAGTGCAAGGTCCTGAGTTCAATTCTGGGCGCCACAAAAAAAAAAAAAAAAAAGGGTTTCACACTGGATACTCCACTTCCACAATGTTATGGGAAATGACAAAATGATAGCGAGAGGCTGTCAGGAATTAAGGGGAGGGTGTCAGAAGACAGTAAGTGGGCTCTGAAACGGCAACAGCAATTCCTGGTGGGACGGAAGCATCCTCTGCATCCTGACTGTGTGGAGAACAACATCCCATCACTGTCAACAGCACGGCTGCACCAGTGTTTTCCAAGGGTGCTATTTGGGAAAACTGGGTGAAAGGTACAGACGATCTCTGGATTATTTCCTAGAACCACACATGAATCTGTAAGTATTTCACAACAGAAAGCTGAATTGAGAGGGGGGTGGACTCTACAGTATAAGGGGCAAGGAAGTGAAATAAAGAGAAAGAAAATAAACAGAAAAGGAAATCAGGTCAGGAAAAGCACAAGTTTCCAAGTTATTTAGGGTTAAACTTAATTTGTTCTTTGGTCTATGATTCAGCATATCTTTGACCTCTCAATATATTTATTAATCCTAAATTCTGAAGTTTTATTTATGAGGGATTTTTCTCCTCACAAGGATAAAAATAAAACTATAAATTTTATATATGTGTCATGTCACATGCCTGTAATCCCAGCACTCAGGAGGCTGAGGCAGGAAGATCACTGAGTTCCAGGCCAGCCTGGACTACAAAGTGAGCTCAAAGTCAACCTGAACTGCAGAGTGAGTCCCTGTCTCAAAAAGACAAAGAAATAGAAATTTAAAAAATTCTCATCTGAGGCTAGGGATTTAGCTCAGCGGCATAAGCACCTGCCTGGAAAGTGCAAGGTCATGAGTTCAATCCCCAGTACAAAAAAAATAAAAATTCTCATCTAAGCCAAGTGTGGAGCTGCACATCTGCAATCCCAGCACTCAGAGGACCACTGCAGCCACAAGTCCAAGGTAGCCTGGACTATATAATGAGCTCCAAGCCAGTCTGAACTATGGAGCAAGAGCTTGTCTCAAAAAAGGAAAAAACCTCATATATACTACTTTTCTTATCAGATGCAAAGATCATGTATAGCTAGCTCTAAGTAATGAACAGAAAAGACTTCTCTCCCTAATTTTGACAAGCTGGCTTAGCCATAGCCAGGCTTGTCTTCAGTTCCTTCATTATTGAGGAGGGGGAGGTAGAATAGTATGGAATAGTGTTACTGGAGACTGGATTACAGCTATGTGACCAACTCACACTGCAGTCAAAGCAGCCTCAATACACCACCTCTGGAGAGGCCAAATCATTAATAATGCCCAGCAGTGAGCACCTTTGCCTGTTTGTACTGTCATGACAGTCACACATGAGGAAACCAATCCTATACGTGTGCTTTATTTCCCCAATGGTCTACAACTACCTGAGGTCTACACTTACCTTCTAAGATTCCAAATTATGATGCGTGTCCCCTTCTTACCAATAATTGCATCAAGTTCTGCCAGCAGCTTTTGTTCCGTAGGAAACAAAGAATGTTCTAGAATTGCAGCAAGGCTCGCTGTTGATTCTGCTAAATTAATCATCTGCCGTACAACCTGAGTTAAAGACTAATATCAATGACACATTTTCAAAAAACCAAGTCTAAACGTAAATAATAGAAAAACTATTTCTTGAATTATGTACTAAGTTTTAAAGTAGTAGTCTGAGCCAGGGACAATGGCACACACCTATAATCCCAGCTACTCTGGAAGCTATGGCAGAAAGATGCCAAATTGAAAGCCAGCCTGGGCAACTTAGTAAGGTCATGTCTCAATTTTAAAAAAAGGTGGGATTTGGATGTGATGGCTCATGCCTATAATCCCAACACTTGGGAGGCTGAGGCAGGAGGATCACTGTGAGTTTGAGACCAGCCTATCTACAAAATGAGCTCAACACCAGCCTGAACTGCATAGCGAGACCCCATCTCTCTCTCTCTTTTTTTTTTTATTGGTACCAGGGATCGAACTCACGACCACACGCTTGCAAGGCAGGCACTTATGCCACTGAGTTAACTCCCCAGCCCCGAGACCCTGTCTCAAAAAGACCAAAAATAAAAACATAAATAAATAAATAAATAAATAAATAAATAAATAAATAAAGGTGGGGGTGAAGCTGGGGATATATCTCAGTGGTAGAGCACTTTGACTAGCATGCATGAGACACTGGGTTTGACCCCCAGTACTGCAAATGAATGAATGAATGAATGAAGGTAGCAATGAAATAAAATTTCAAGTGAACATAGGAAGCATTAAAAAAAGAAGCAATTTTTCTATTATTGCAGACTAATTTGATGCTATGCAATCTTTTAGTGTGTTTACACAGAAGGCATTTCTCTGAAGCTACCTTGCTTTTCATGGTCATTAGCAAAACTTTCAAGCTAGCCCACAAAATCTTATTAGGGCACAGCTTCTATTTGACAAGCAAAAGGATATGGTGCTTATTGAATGCGACGATCGGGACAACCACATGTTCTGCTTTGATGACTTCCAAGTAGGTCTGCGACAGGAAGCCCACACTCATGCTTTCTCCATTTTTGGTAAAAACGATTGCATCTTTACCCAAGCGCATAGAGCCTGACTTGAAGCCATTCCCATACAATCCAACTGGGACATGACCATTCATGGTAACTTTGTCACTGAAGCCAAAGCTAGAAAGAGAATGAAAAATTTAAATGATAAACACCTACATCTTCACTTTTTAAAAAATCCACCCCATTCCAAGTGAGTGAAAAGCTTGGCTCTCGCATGCTGGCCTCAGTCTTCCTGGCTGTATTATTAATATCAAGCAAAATTCTCCTATTGTCTGTCTCTATTTTTTTGGACCCAGAATCAAACTCATGACCTCACACTTGCCAGGCAGGTGCTGTGCAACTCAGCTGCACCTCTCTCAGTGTCTCCTGCTGTTTCCCTGCCTCCACAATGAGGACACCCAGCTATATCACAGGGCAAAATGTTACAGCAATAATGGTCATGCATGACCATGCACTCCTGGCTAAATGGCTGCTCGGGGTCTGGGCAGGCACGATTTTGAGACCTCACCCCAAGAACCTCTTCCACTGATGTGAACGATTCTCTTCTCTTAAGCAGACCTAAATGGTATGATCAGTCATGGGGCACCTTCACTTTCTGGAACCACAAGAAATATTTGAGGGACAATAAAAGACCTCTGCTTCTACTTTTTCTGTCCTGTTCTTGTACTGTATCTCTCAGTTTCCATTTCAGGCACATTTAATACATACTGACAACCTACTCTCTGATCCTACAGTCCAAGGCCTTCCAACTACTTGGTGCTGTTTTCCCAACCTCTCAAGCTCTCTTAAAGTTACTCCCTTCCAAAGGTAAGTTTTATTAGAAATATTAGGTAAAGCTAATTTACACTAAAGTGTAAAGAGCGGATACAGTCTCGTCATTCTACAATTCTAAAGGAATGCTGAAACTATAGGTAAGTCAGACACGGGAAGGAGGAAACAAAAAGATGGGGATCCCCTGATAATCTACCATGTACAAAACAGAGGGAAGACTGTTAGAGAGACTCAACCACACTGTGGGGATCGCAACTCAAAACACAAAAACTAGGGACTGGGGATTTAGATCAGCGGCATAAGCACCTGTCTTGTAAGCATGCAGTCATGAGTTCAATCCCCAGTACTGATTAAAAAACAAAACAAAACACAAAAACAAAAACTAAGGATATGACACGTGAAACCTTTCCATTAAGGGCCCTGGTTTCCTCAAGAGAGGCACACTTGTACATACCTAAGCATTTTGTGTAACTTATCTGATGTCATGCCATTCCCATTATCAGTAAATGTCAAGCAGATCTTGTCATTTATCACTGTTTTGTCAATCCATATCTGTTTAGCATTCACGTCAGGATCATAAGCATTATCTGGAAAGCAAAAAGTTTTGGGAAATTTTGAGCTTGCATTTTAAAGAGCAATTAGTTCAGAACAAACCTATAGCAAGCAAAGAGTATCATATTCTAAGACTACTCTGAAAGCAAATTTTAGGAATTTGCTCCTGCAGTCTGACTAAAGCAGAATCAACCATTTCCAAAGCACTTAGTGTTGGTAGTGAGCAGACTGGCACTTGTGGCACTGAACGCACCACAAAGTCACTGCCCATGGGTATGCTAAAACTGGTCGGCAATCCTGACGGCAACTGAGAGCCAAGTGTCAGCAGTACCCGCAGTGCCATGACAGGCACACGGCACTTAGTATATCCAAGACAAGCAGCACCACCTGCCACACTGCATGCTCAGACAGAAGACTCGCCTTCTACAAAGTTCTCCAACTGTGGCCCTTGTCAGTTTAACCCAAGTTTCTTCTGGCTTCCACATTTCTCTCTCTGCATGCCCCCAATTAATATCCTTGTTGAACATACTCATTTCTCCCAGAGTAAGTATAAAGAAATACACTGCAAGTTGGAAAAGAGCTAAATGGAGGAATAAAATGAATTCAAGAATTATCCAAGATCCACCCACATATATATGCATGCACATTATTCATTTATTTAATTAACACACGCACACATCCAATTTTTCCCCGAGTACTGGGAATTGAACCCCAGAACTCCTTGCTGACCTAAATCTACAGTTGTTTTTGTTTGACAGAAGGTCCTGCTAAGTTGCCCAAATTGGCCTGAAACTTGGAATCATCCTGCCTCAGCCTCCCAGGGTACTGGCATTAAGGCCTGCACCATCATACCTAGCTTACTGAAATATATTATGACCAGGCATAGTGGTGCATACATCTAATCCCAGCACTGAGGATGCTGAGCCAGAAGGATCACTGGGAGATTAAGGCCAGCCTGGGCTAAAGTGAGTTCTAGCCGGGAAAATCTGCATATCGAGACCCTGACTCAAAAAGACAAAATAACAATAATAATAATAAATATAAAGAAATGAAATATTATCTGAAGTCTACATTATAATGTAAATAATGGTTTTCAAACTCTCCTGTTATAAAGCAGCCTATAATTAAGTAATCTTTTTTCAATCACTTTAGAAGGATAGTATTTCACTAAAAACTTAAACTTTACCATACCATGAAGAGACCCATTAAAGCCAGACTGCTCCTCTAGGTTGCCATAAAAAAAGAACAGCTGGACTGTCAGGCAGGTGTGGCAGGTGCCTACAACCCCAGCACTCAGGGGGACCAAGGCAGGAGAATCCCAATTCAATCAGGAAAATTAGGAATTCAATAAGCGCTTTTCCCAAAATAAAAAATAAAAGAAGGGCCAAGGGTGTGACACAGTGCAAGGGTTCTTGGTTCAACCTCAAGAACTGGGGGGACAGATGGACAGACAGACAGACACACAGATATGGTTGTAATGCACAGTAGACTCACTCTGAGTTATAAAAACCTATTTGTCAGGGGAAGCAAGAATTTGTTATTGTAAATTGAATATAATGACTGTAATACCAGAAAAATGAATCTGCCTGCACTACTGTGAAGCATATTCATTTTTCACTTTCATAGTCAGAATAAAAATATTTTCAATATAAATGCTTTATGAACTTAGTTAAATCTTAAGAGCTAGGACATGGCTGGGAAATGGAACTTTGGGAGGGGATCACTCTGAGATTCACTGGACAGTTGTCATGCTATGCAGGTAAACATTACCATTCATGTACTCATTCAAGATACTTCTTCCCCTACAGTACAATTCTGTAACTGTTCAGTAAAAACTTTAATGCTATAATTGCAAGCAACATACAGTATATGAAACGTCAACTTACGTACCTATTAATTCAGCAACTGCACTGAACGGCCAGGTATGACTAGTAGAATTTGTGTGTAAAAACTTCGGGCAAAGCTGAAACAAACCAACCAATGATTCATGTAAATTAATTCAGATTTTACTTCAGAGAACAAAAACCAATCAATACAATTTTTGTCCCTATGTTAAACAGCATTGAAACTAAACAACAGTAACTCAAGGGCTTGCTGCAGGGAGACATGCCCTAAAAGATTCCTGGGAAATTCAGTTGGGGACAGGGCAGTTCACACACCAGGACGGGTGGGCGTCAGCAACTGCTCAAGGCCCTGCCTCTGCCCTGAAGATCCCAGAAGGACCAGTAGACTCCTTCAATCTATGGAACATCAGCTCTGAATCTCCCTTCTGAGACACAACTTTACAGAGAGGGTCTTTTCTCTTTGGGGTATTAGCTTTGCTCGTCCAGCACACTTTCCAGTCAGCCACTCAGCATCAGTATTTCACACTTTGACTTGATTGTATTGCATACTTCAACTTCACTGTAGTCTAATTTCTGGCAGTGGCATGGCAAAATAAATATTAACTAGTAGTTCTAGTGCAGTAAGCCATCCTGATTTCACTCAGTAATATAGCAAGGGAGAAAATATCAATGTCATTTGGTAGGGAACTGTGTAATTTCTCAAGTGTTGTAGATATCAAATGCAGAGAATTTCCATGCATTTGTTACACTCGTTTTTCGCAGATTCCCTCATATGAAAAGAAAGAAAAAAAGAAGTATGTCAAGTGTGTGTTAAGTGTGAAGAGCTCTAGAAGCAAGGTTAGAATACGAGTCAGGTCAAGGATATTCACAGTGCTCAGCTGTTGTCAGCAGGTGTCAGAAAGAGGCTTACCTGGCCTCTGGCTGCACTTGCTTCCACACAACCCCCTATGCCACTGTTCAACACTCATTAGGCTCAAGTAATAGCTGTGAGAAATGGCACCCTATGGTACTCCTGTGAACAGGAGTACGTGCAATTGAGGACATCTGCGAGGTCATATGTTCCTTGGTTAACGGTTTATCTGGTTGATGACTGTCAGACTTAAAACCTACCTCTCGGTTTTACAACCCATCTCTCTTGGACAGTTCTGTACATCTTGTTTATAAAGCCTGGAAGTCTTTTTTGTCAGTGTATCTAATTTATATGGTACTGTAATTTTAGCTGATTGTACTGTACGATACTGTGGTTTCTGTACATATCATGTACAACTCATTTAGCAACCAACTCATTTAAATGGCCTAGACACAGGCACTGAACTTGGCAGTTGCGGGAGGAGCATCTGTGTGGCACTCATGGAATACGCAGTGCATGTCAATTTCTAAAGCACACCCCACAAGTTTCTAGAGGAAATCAACCATTTGCACAAGAAGTTTTTTCCCTAGTTAATATACCTGAGAACACGCCAGCCTGCCAGCAATCAAGATCTTCCTGTGCCAACTGCTCCTCCTCCATGCTCCCTACCATCTGTCAGGGAATGGCACGACCCTCACCCATCGAAATGGGTGATCCTCTGGCCAGCAAACAAATGACTAATGAACCACATTTCTATTAAGGGTGAAATCTGGAGTCAGAAATGTGGTATCCTAGGTTCACACCATATTCTAAATTTAGATATAAGACAGAGTGTGGTGGTAGGAATGTCAGCTTTCATTTAATTCCTTCACTCTTCATACTGACTCTAACCTGAAAAGGTCACAACATTCTTGTGTGACAATTCCGTAATAGCAAAGAGGACAGCAATAAGAAATAACAAATGCTACAGTGGCTTTTCAGGGGGAGAAGATTAAAAATAGGAGAAAATTTTTAGTAATTCTTAATGTTACATGTCTTTAGATGGAAATAAAAATATCCTCGAGCAGCCAAGGCCATGTGACATGTACACACTTTCACACACACAGAACAGACTGATTCCAGATGTATTGTATTCACTAGTGGGGATTTTTGTGTTTTTTTGTTTTGTTTTTTATTTTTGCTTTTTGTCTTTTTGAGACAGGGTCTCTTTATGCAGTTCAGGCTGGCCTTGAGCTCACTGTGTAGCCCAGGCTGGTCTCAAACTCACAACAATCCTCCTGCCTCAGCCTTCCAAGTGCTGGCTACAGGCGTGAGCCACCATGCCCGGCATTAGTGTTATCTTGAACAAGAAACTTCACCTTTTTTTTTTTTTTTTTGTACTGGGAATTGAACCCACAACCTTGCACTTGTCAGGCAGGCACTTATGCCACTGAGTTAAATCCCCGGCAGAAGCTTCACTTCTGTACTTCAAGTTTTATCACCTGTCAAAGAGCGATGACAATAGTACCAGTTCATTAGGTTAAGAGAATTGTACAACTTATCTTTAGAAGAATGCCTGAATGTAGATTACAAGCATTTAAAAAAGTAAATATCCCTTTATTTTCCTCAGTTATAACTTCATCTTGCATTTTACAGAAGTCTATCAATGATTTTTAAAAAGCAGCTTCTTATCCCGTCATGTTTCTCTAACAATTAAGTAAGCAGTTAAGTATGTCAACAGTTTGAACATCAGCAAGATTCTAGATCAACCATTCGCCAAAGAACCTGGCAGCTTTTCTATCGTGCTTTTGATACAGTGGTATATCCACTCTGACGGTAAACCTGTCCAGCCAATTCCTCAGAACATGCTTTGTGAAATCAGTGGGGATTAACAAATTAATGAACTCTGGCACAGAGCTGTGCTCGCTTGTGTGTAACAGCCTGGAAGCCAATTTTGATCCTGGCAACAGAGCATCAAGAATGACAAGTTTCACACTGCAAGAAATAGAGCCGGTGTCCTTCTGCAGAATTGTGCCTGGTGATCAGCATGTATGACAAGCGACATATCTTCTTAAGATACTTTCTGTTTCCATTGGAATCTGCCTTTGATTACAAGTTCGTTATTACCACTTGTAGAATCTACAGAACCACCTGTACCCAATTCTGCCAATAAAAACACAAGATGCTTGGGCTGACAATGTAATAGCTTACAAATATCTGTAGAGTTGAAGAAGTTTCCTTGGTTCCTACTTGGACAACCTATGGAAGTTTCATGACTTTTGTTTTCTCTTCTGCAACTATATTTGGGGATTCCATTCCCTCATGATGTTTAACACTTGATTCAGTAGCTCTTCACATGCATAATACTGAATGAAATACCATCATCTTTTTTGTTGTCTTCATCTTCTAAAGCTGCATCTTTTTCTAGTATTTCGGCCTCATGTACAAACTTGACATTCTTTTTCTTCTTTTCATTGCCAAGTACACTATCTGCTTCAGCTGGCTCATGGATATCACTATCAATCTTAAGAGATCCTTTATACCCTCTTCTGCTTCACCAATATCAAATGCCTTTTTTATTTTTTCCTTTTTCTTTTGATTAAAGAAATTCCAGTCATCCAGATCATGGAAGCATCTTTCTTCCCACTGTCCTTTTTTTTTTTTTTTGGTACCGGCATCCTACTGTCCTCTTCATCAGCTCCCAAATCTCTGTCCGCAGCTGGTCCTGGCTCCACTTCTTTTGCTTCTGAGGGTTGGGTTACTTCTGTCGGGGCATCCTCTTCCTCATGTAACATAAAGGGCTGCTGCTGCCGCTTGCTCAAAATAGGATCAAAAACCATCTCATCCCCAGACATGGCTGCAGCTCAAGTGGGCTCGGCACAGACGGGAAGTGAGATGGGTCAGTGCTAGGCACCAGCGCCAGCAGGGCTCCTCCTGATACCCCTCCAAGCATCCCACTAGCTCCTGCATCAGCAGGAGATGACACCCTGTCCTCCTCGCAAACTTGGAAGTGCACCTGCACAGAATTCCATATATATCCCTTTAAAAGCAAAACTGAGCTCATATGAAAACAAGCAAAATCATCAAGGATCTCAGGTAAAGAAGGAACTAAAGAATAAAAGTATGCAAAAGAAGGTATACTGGTGATGAAAATTTAAATGATCAGAGAAAGGTTTTAGTTTTAATGGTGACTCAAGGACAGGTGACTGGCACAAGACAATCACAGTTACTATGAAGCAACCGTTTCCCCTGGCCTACCAAGTGGGAAGTACATCGGCTTTGGTCTCCAGGTCTAAAACCGGGGAAACATGCACCACATGATGGACAGAAAGCAGCACCTCCACCTCCACCTGGGCTAAGGGTCTCAGCCATTCCCCATGCAGACCCACTGCAGTTCAACCAGACAGCACACAATTCCCCTGGGTAATTATTTCTGAGACACAATCCAAAACCCCAAACTTTTAAGGGAAACAATCCACAAGGAGAAAATGTTAGCAAACAACACTGTTAAGAGACCACAGGCCCCACTGGGATACTCAGAAAAAGAACACACACACACACACACACACACACAATTGTGATGCTCTGAAGTAAACAAAGACCTTTAAAGAATCAACAGAACTTTTAAAGTCAGCAAAAGTCACAAAATTTTCAAAATTATTCAAATATAAAATCCTTAAAACTTGGAAGCCTAAATACACGAAATATTTACCTCTGTCTCCTGAAACTACTCCAAAAAAAAAAGAAAGAAAGAAAGAAAGAAAGAAAGAAAGAAAG
The DNA here is from genome assembly GCA_004027455.1 of Hydrochoerus hydrochaeris. Lineage (NCBI taxonomy): Eukaryota > Metazoa > Chordata > Mammalia > Rodentia > Hydrochaeridae > Hydrochoerus > Hydrochoerus hydrochaeris. The sequence goes on from PVLA01009822.1 coordinate 22,368, forward strand.
AAAGAGCATAAACAGAAGAAAAGAATGAAGTAATGAGCAATTATAGCCAAAGCAGGAGACTGGAACCGGGAAGGCAGACTATGAGGACCGATTTAACAGCCTGGAAAGTTAGATCAGAAGCCTGCAGGAGAGAGGAGTCCAACAGCACCAGCCAGGAAACTGCAGAGCCGCACACAGTTTAGGAATCAGACTTCTGCGTCCTTAAACTGTATGTGCCAGAGTGTATGGAAATAAGATAGCCTGAAACTCTTAAAAAAATAAAAATAAGAAAAGGCGGGCTGGGGATTTAGCTCAGCGGCATAAGCGCCTGCTTTGCAAGCACAAGCAAGGTCGTGAGTTTGATCCCCGATATCAAAAAAAAATGAATGTAAAAAAAGGCAATTAAAATTCCCCAGGAGCCTGAGAATTTAGATCAGCAGTGTAAGCACTTGCCTACGAGAGGTTGTGAGTTCGATCCCTGGTACCAAAAAAAAAAAATCCCCAGAACCTTTGTTGTCAGAACTGTGCTGAGTAATCACACTATTATGGTTTACATCGAAAATGGGCCTTAAAAGCCTCCTGTCGGGGCCGGGGCTTTAGCTCAATGGCTTAAGCGCCTGCCTGGCAAGCATGAAGGAGTGAGTTCAATCTCGGGTACATAAAAAAATAAAAGCCTCCTGTGTTCAGAGGCAGGGTTTGGGGAACCCACTGTACCCTGGGATTACTCTACTGATTTTGCTCATGGCTGACCAGAGCCGAATGCGCTGCAGGGGTGGGGGCAGAGGTCCAGTCTCTAAGGGTGTGACCTGGGAAAGGTGTCTTCCTCATGCCTCCCCTCCTCTCCTGGCCACCATGAAGAGGACCACTTTCCTCCCAGTGTCACTTTCACCATGCCCTCTTAAGCCAAGTGGACTACGGACTGAATCCTCTAAAAACCATGAGCCAAAATAAACCTTTCTCCTCTAAGTTTTCAGTGTCAGATGTTGTGTCCCTACGACAGGAATTCACAATGACTGGATGTCTGTTCTCTAGAGAAACTGATGACAAACTGGGAGAAAAGTTCCTGAGATTTGAAAATGACTTCTTGGATACACACACACACACACACACACACACACAAAACCATAAATTGAACTGCAAACCGGAAGTGGTGGCTCACAACTGTAATCCCAGTACTTGAGGCAGGGAGACCCTCAAGAGTTTAAGGCCAGCCTGGGCTACAAGGTGAGCTCAAGGCCAGCCTGAACTACACAGCAAGACCCTGTCCCAAAATAACCACAAAAAGGGGGGGTTGGGAATTTTTTTTTTTTTTATGTGTGTGTGTTTTTGAGACAGGGTCTTGCTCTGCAGTTCAGGCTGGCCTTGAGCTCACTTTGTAGCCCAGGCTGATCTCGAACTCACAACAACCCTCCTGCCTCAGCCTCCCGAGTGCTGGGATTACAGGCATGAGCCACCACACCTGGCTCAGGGGGCTGGGAATTTAGCTCAGTGGCTTAAGTGCCTGCCTGGCAAACCTGAAGTCATGAGTTCAATCCTTAGTACCACCAAAAATACATAAATAAATAACCACAAAATAATAATAAATAAATTGAACTGTATCAAAATTTAAAACTATGCATAGGAAAGACAGGTGTGGTGGCACACACCTGTAATCTCAGCACTTGGGAGGCTGAGGCAGGAAGATCGCTGTGAATTCTAGACCAGCATGAGCTACAAAATGAGACCCTGTCTCAAAAAGACAAAAAATAAAATAAAATAATGCATAGGACAGCCCAAAAAGGCAACTTACAGGGGGCCAGGGATAGGTCAGTAGCACATGCAATCAAATAAGAAGTTAACTTCCACAACATATAAAAAATCACCTACAGCTCACCTGCCTGGAAAGCACAAGGTCCTTTCCCAGTTCCAATTTAAAAGGGGGGGGGGGACAACTTACCAAATGAGATGTTTGCAATCAAATAACTGATAAGGGGTTAATATTCAGAATATATAAACAACACCTACAACTCAAAAATTACAAAGCTAAACAAGCCAAATGTGGTGATGCACACCTGTAATCCCAGCACACAGGAGACTGAGACAGGAGAATCAGCATGCATATGAGGTCTGGGCTACACAGTGCATTAAAGGCCAGCTTCTATTACATTGTGAGATCCTGTCTCAAAAAACAAAACAAAAATAAACAAAAGTTAAAAATAAAAAAACAACTAAGTTAACAAATGGGTAACAGGCTTATCTTAGCCATCTTCTTGTTGCTAGGAAGAAATATCCAATACTCATAACAGAAAGGTGACAAGTTTTATCTTGGCTAACACTTCAGAAGTTCCAGTCCAAGTCAGCGGTTTACAGAAATGAGGTCCCCTGGGGGAGGGAGAAACACTCTGCGAGGTCACAGTACCAGGAATACACCTTTTCCAACCAGACCCCACCTACTACCAAGCCAGCAGGAACTATCCCCCACCACCAACCCCATCTTATTCCATAAGCCCAGCCTCGGAATGCATGAAGCTTTGGGGTACAATCCAGACATAACCACAATAGGACTTACTAGACATTTCTCTAAAAAGGTATACAAATGGCCACTAAGGAAATGAAAAGATGTTTGACATCACTAATCACTAGAGAAATACAAATAAAAAATGCAGTAAGATACCACCTCACCCATTACCATGGCTACTATCAAAAAAAAAAAAGCCCAGAAAATGGCAGAATTCTGCTCTATTGTTTGAAAGTTGTCAGGACCAAGGTGGAGTTCTCTTGGCAAACCCCAACAAAATGAAACCAAGAAGGCTGTAAGACAGGTTCTTCACAAAGAATTGCTGGATAATAGGAACCATCACAGATGACTCTGCTGCAGGCTCAATCTTGCACAGAGGTCTACTTAATGTGAGGCTATCAGCCCGCCACAGCCAGGCTGGTGCTGGGCTGACACTGTTAATGGCAAAATAGTGAGAAAATATCCACAGCAGGCCAAGAATTGAGAAACAAGCAAGCTTTATTCAGCCGGCTGGATGATATGGTCAGCACTCCATCATGATACACACCAGCCTTTGTTCTTTCCCAAGTTTTATACCTTTTCAGTAACCACAGTAACTTTATCACCTCACTTGGAATTTACTATAGCAACCCTATCACCATACTTAAAAGTCTCACATGCATGTTATAGGACCTTCCTGAACATCTGGGTCGTAGTTAGTGGGACCAGGATGCAGGCAAGGGTCATCGTGACCCCTGTGTGCTAAAACTTTTTATTCCTCTTTTTATATTTTTATGGTCCTGGGGAGATTCTCAGAATTAGGGACAGAGTTCACCTAAAGGGCAGTACAAACTAGAATGGAATCTAAGAGACAAGATGGTATCTCAACTGCCCTCACAACATCACCCTTATTACTGATCCTGGTAGCCCAGGGAACTGCTTCCAAACAGTTTCTGTAAACCACCTTACTTTATTTTTATGTAAGTCTCAGTCTTCCTCTTCTTCCTGAGTGCATCCATACTCAACACCATGGGCACCCAAACACCTTGCTCAGTCCAGTGGCCACTCTCATCTAGACCAACAGTTGCTGTGATGTAAAATGGTGCAGCTGTTGCAGAAAAGCATAGCAAACTCTCAAAAATTAAAACTAGAACCACCGCATGATCCAGTGATTCCATTTCCAGAACCAGAGGCAGAATGGGAAGGGGCTTCAAGATGGCTGGGTAGCCACACTCACAGAGCATTACTCACAATAGCCAAGAGGCAGAAGAGACTCAAATGCCATCAACAGATTAAGGGACAAATGAAATGTGGTACTGCAGAAAGAAACTGCTTTCCTCTACTCTCATAGGAATTCCAGTGTCAAATGCATAGGCTCATCTCACACCAACACCAATTCTCCAGACACCATGCAGTGTCCAACCATCAGTGAAAGTCTGGCACTAAATACCCAGTTAGTGCAGACACAAAAGCAGGGGCTCAGTCCCACACACAGCCCCACTTCAGATGCCTATTTCAAGTCCAGGCCACTGGTAACTTCTGACAGATCAGCTATAACTTGAAGGTTCATGTAACTTCCTCCTCAGATTTGGTCTTTTGCTGTAACAGATCTGTTTTATTTCTCTCGTTGCTAAAACAAAATACCCAATACCCAAAGTTAAAGGAGGGAAGGTTTATTTGGTTCACAGTTTGTAGAGGTTTCAGTCCATAATCAGCTGGTTCCACAACAGGGTGGCATGGCAAAGGGGCTTCACACAGAATAGCTCAGGTGCCCACAACACAGCAAAAGCAACGAGGAAGGACAAGCATCCCTTAAATGGTATGCAGGCTACCTGCCCTAGGGCAAGTATAGCACCCATCACAACCTACCCAGAACTATGCCAAACCAGTCTAAGTGGACTGATTTAGCAATCATACACCCTTAATCCCAGCACCACATGCTCCAGATTCAGCCACTTCTGAAAAGCCTGCCCCCCTCCCTCATGATGCATGAGGCTTTAGGGGGACATCTAGACACAAGCCATAACAAGCTAACAAACTCAAGGAAATACTTAGTTATGTTTGTCCTTTTTAAAGAACTGGTGCAGTGACAATGACAGTAATCACACGTACTTGTGAGGCTGAGTCAGGAGGATGAATTCCAGGCAAGCCTGCATGACTTATTAAGATCCATTCTCAAAAACACACAAGAGCTGAGAATATGCTTTAGTGGTAGAGCACTTGTCTAGCACACACAAGCCTGGAGTTCAAGCCTCAATTTTGTGGGAGGTGCAGCAGTAAATTTTATGTTAGGGTATTTTACCACAATAAGTAACCTAAGAAACAGCAAATTAGCAAAAAGAACAACACAACAGTCCTACCTTTCTTTTCAGGCCAAGCTTCCAAAGAGCTAGTGGCCAGCATGACATTCAGCACTCCATCATGACACACATCCACACCAGCCTTTGTTCTTTCCCAAGTTTTATACCTTTTCAGTAACCATGGTAACTTTATCACCTCACTTGGAATTTACTATAGCAACCCTATCACTATACTTAAAAGTCTCACATGCATGTTATAGGACCTTCCTGAACATCTGGGTTTGAGACAAGATGTCAAGATGTACAACTCTGGGGAAACTAATTTCTAAAAGTTTCCTTTGGCTCTTTTACAACTCAACCTGGTCTTTCTAGATAACATCTTAATTTTTGTTATTCTCATTTTTACAAGTTACTTTAAAAGGTAACTAAAAGGTATTTTTTTGCCTAACTAGCCCTTAAGGGGTCCACCACACACTGTGAGCACAAACTATCTCCAGACATTTGCAAATATCTAAAATTAGAAACCAAAGGGCCGGGGATTTAGAGCAGCTGAAGTGCCTACCTGGCAAGCATGAGGTCATGAGTTCAATTCCTAGTACCAAAACAAACAAAATAAAGAAATAAAAAA
>PVLA01009822.1:27850-70498 GCA_004027455.1 Hydrochoerus hydrochaeris
AAAAAAAAAAAAAAAAAAAAAAAAAAAAAAAAAAAAAAAAAAAAAAAAAAAAAAAAAAAAAAAAAAAAAAAAAAAAAAAAAAAAAAAAAAAAAAAAAAAAAAAAAAAAAAAAAAAAAAAAAAAAAAAAAAAAAAAAAAAAAAGGCTAACAGGTCCAGCAATAAGAACAAATACTCTGAGGAGCATTAATTTTAAAAGTCGGGGTTCATAACAATTTTACAGCATGGTAAGAGAAGGCTAGTTCAAGTAGAAAGAGTATTCTGAAAAAGAAAACAATAATGAGAAACAGGAAACAAACAGATCAGAAAAAGAGGGAATTTGTAAAATAAATGTAACAATGGCTACAATATTCCCTTAAGAGGTATACAAAATGATGTAAATTGTAACATCAAAAACAAAAATGTGAGAATAAGAATGTAGTTCTTATATGCAATTAAATTTGTTACATGTAGGCCAATGGCTACATAGTTGGTTTTCCACAGAAGAAATAAGTCTAGAGATCTAAAGAGCACCACAGTTAATAATAATGTATATTATAATATGTGATGCAGAAAAATACACAAAATGTGTACATACATTTTCTAAATCCATTCCAGATCTTGAGGACTTAAATTTCCAAGCTGTACTCAATGTGATGTATACATTCCATCAAACAATAAAGCTCATCTTTAAAATCCAGACAAATAATTTGTAATCCAGAAACCAAACTAATCAAACTATATGTCAAGAAAGAGCAAGGTTAGCATGAACATATCTTCAGGAAACACCATAATTTTTCTTTTTCTCCTCTATCCTTTTTTCAGGAAACTAAGTCTGTTTTTGGAGCCGATGTGATCTACCAACACAAATAGAAATAAAAATGGCAAGTATTATTGAGCATCTAGACAAGCTGTTCATCTGATTTTTAAAAACTATTCTGTGAGGTGGGACAGACTGTTAGGGCCGCCACTGAGCTAGGCCACTGAATACAAAGAAGTTAAGTGTCTTGCCTGAGGTAACTTCCCCTTGTCTACCATTCAGGACTAAAAAAGGGGGTCGGCTGCAGAGCCAGGGCCCAAACCCTAAGCAACAGTTTTTGGTGAGGGACCAAATTCAAAAACAAAGGACACTGAAGTGGGGAAACAGGAAAGGAGGAAGAAAAGTTCCAGAAAATGCTAATGGGAAGTCCCCAAATCAAAACCAAACCAGTTGCTCCCAAATGACAAAATACTGGGTGTGTCTGGACACATCTGGAAAAGATTTTCCAGCTCTTCTGAAAATCTGGACTGGATTATCCAGTGATCAGTACACAGAAAACTAAGCAATCTTCAGTGAAAAAAAGCTGTATAGAAAATAAATCAATGAAAAGAATGTATTAAAAAAAAAAAAGAAAATATAATTGAGGGCCAGGGATATAGTTCGGTAGGACAGTGCCTGTCTACAGCAAGAGGTAGTGAGTTCGATCCCTGGTAACAAAAAAAAAAAAAAGACAATAGTACCTTAGCTAATACATTTAAAAAATAAAAGAATAACTCTGATGAATGTGATCATTATGTCTATCTAAAATGTACCAATAAAATCTGTTTTTAAAAAAGGAAAAAAAAGAAGGAAAGAATATGAAGAATCCATAAAGTAATTCAACCAAAAGGGGGGGAAAAGGGTGCTCCTATGGCTAAACCCACAGCAGGACTTCTGGAAGAAAAACATTCAACCACAAAGAATGGCAGCTGGAGATGTAGCTCAGTGGCACGGTGTCTGCCTGGCACTCACGAAGCACTGAGTTCAGATCCTGGTACCAAAAAAGAACTCCACTGTTCAACTCCACTGTGAAAGCGCATGAGGCTTCAGGAGGACATCTATACACAAAAAGTGACATTGCTGACTGTGATGGTGACACCTGTAATCCAAGCACTCTGGAGGCTGAGGCAGGAGGATGGCTAAGAGTTTGAGCCCTGGGGTTCAAGATCAGCCTGAACTACAATATGAGACTGTCAAAGGAAAGAGGGAGGGAGGAAGGAAAGAAGGAGAAAGAACATTCTACTTAGAAATATAGGGGGGGAAAAGCAAAAATTTTAAGAATTTTTTTAACACTGTATCTCATTCTAGGATCTCAAGACATTTTAAATGACTTTTTAAAATCTGCATATAGTAGGGGCTGGCGATATAGCTCAGTGGCATAGAGTCTGCCTGGCAAGCGCGAGATTGTGAGTTCCATTCTCAATACCCCCTCCCCCAAAAAAGAAAGAAAGCATCAAAATTTGCACATAGTGGTAGAATGCTTGCCTTGCACATCCAAGGCCTGAGGTTCAATTCTCTACACAGGGAGAAAAAACGTGTCCTAACTTAAGTCTCTACATATTCAATTTCATCCTTCAGGCCCTAAATTCTGTAGTTTTTAACATATGCAAACACGCATTAATTTTTAGACCTTCTCTTAATCCAAGCATTTGAAAGCTACTGTATGGGTAAATGAATGCACACGGATGTGCCTCAATAAAACTTTATGAGATTGTGTATTCCACATCACAGGGCACACAGAAACAGATGCCCACCTGGATCAGGCCCATGAGCTGCAGTGTGCCAATTCCTGTCCCAAAGAGTGAGCAGAGACCCACCAATTCTGTTCAGAAGCTGCCCACAGGACAGTCCTGTCACTGAGGTTCCACACCCCCCATGTGCCCCACACAGCAGACATCTGCTGCATCCAGACAGCTGGCTGACACACCCACCTCTTAAAAGAATGATTTTTGGTTTTATTTTTGCAGTGTTGGGGATGGGACCCAGGCCACACCTATGCCAAGCAAGCTGTCCTCCAAGCGGGTACACTCCCAACTTAAGAGAGTGTTTTGACTGCCTTCTTTCTGATTGCATTCTCACTTCCATCTTGAAGAACCACAGCTAGAAACATGGGAGGAGGCAGGGAAAATAAAAGAGAACCTAAGTGCAGAACCAGGTAGGAAAACAATGCGTTCGACCAGGGATATAGCTCAGTGGCACATCACGTGCCTGGCAAATGTAAGGTCCAAAGTCTCATTGCCAGGGAGGAAAAAAAAAAACCAACCCGCTTCCAGATTTCTCCACTACAGGTTTGCAGGCCTGAATGTGACTCAAACTGGGGGAGCCCTTCTGAACTCAGCTTTAAAAGTGACAAAGATCTTCAGCGCTGAGGATTAAACTTGGAGCCTCAGTTAGCTAGGTGTGCTCTCCATGACAGGACAACCTTCTCAGGCCCAGAAGAGGACAAACTCTAGGTGTCTGGACCTCCTAATACCTCAGGCTAACTGGAAACCGCAGAAACTGACCAGATTCATGCAAGTGAGGAGCACAGTAACCCACAACCTTTACAGCCAGTGGTTGCTCTTTACATTCCAGTAAAGATGTCTCATTCAGTAAGTCAGTGTGTAAACCAAAGGACTTTTACCCGAAGAACGTAAACAACTCTCATCCATCGAAACAGAAGCAAAAGAAAAAAAGGAAAATAAGAAAAATGGGCAACCGGCATGAATAGGCAATCCAAAAATAACAAAAATAATAAATGTCAAAAAACGCTCCTCTGGCCAAGTAGTCAAGCAAACGAAAGTGAAACTAGATGTCATTTTCTCTCTCTCTCACACACACACACACACACACACACACACACACACACACACACACGGACCCCAGGTTGAAAAAAAACGTTAAAAGTTTGACTCTGCCTGTAACTAGCGACGATTCCTGGCTAATTAATTGAATGAAACCCGAACAACATGTATGTCGCGAATTAAGCACCGGCAGAGGTCGGTTTTTGCAATCGAACACCAACGGCGCCAGCGGCCACTCAAACTTTTCCTGATACAAGTGTCCAGCTGAGGACGCCACGCCCATTATTTTGAGGACTGAAATCCACCCCTTCCACCTCGGTGACACGGGAGGTGGGGGTGAGAGGGTCTCCAAGAACTCGCAACTGACGCGATCCAGGGGCAGGAGAGCCGGGGCGCGGCAGGGTCTGAAGACGCCTAAAGCCCCGCCGGCCTCGGCTCCCCCGGACTCGGCTCCGGACCCCGACCCCGACCCCAACCCGCGGCCGGGAAGCCAGGCCCCGCGCCCGCCACCAGGGCAGGGACAGGGCCCCGTGCCCGACGGCCGAGCCGGCCTGCGGCCAACGCCGCGCCCTCCGACGACAGCGGCGAGGTCCGAGCCCACACGGAAGCCTGCGCCGAGGCCAGGGACCCACCCTGGACCCACCCTGGCCCGCGCCTCCGACCGCCCCGCCGACGGCAGCGAGAAGGCCGTCCTTCCCCGCCCGTCGCTGCCCCGGCCGCCGCGCCGAGCCCGCGGCGCCACTGCCCACGCCCCACCTCGATGGTCCGCCCGCCCGCCCTCCGGGGGGACCCGACCTGCTCCACCCCTCGCGGCTGCTCACCGCGCTGAGGCGGATCCCACTGGGTGGCTGCGCCGCCATCTTGAGTGCGCTACAAAGCCAGGACCGGCCTCAGCCGCAATCCGAGTGGAAGGCGGCCGGGCGATTTTAGGGGGCGCGGCGTTCCACCCACTTCCGGGGCGGGACTAACCTTGGCCACGCCCACTTGTTTCCGCCTCCAGGCGGTGACTTGCAGAACTACGGAGAGCGGAGGGTACCGGGAGCAGGAGTGTAGGGCGCATTTGTGAAGCGCCGAGCCTTTGGTCAAGTAGCGAGACCTTACCAGGAGAGGCAGGTTTGAATCCTGGAGCTGGGTGCCATACGACCCGGGTGAAGGAGATTCGAAGCACTTGACTTGCTGAAATGTGACTGCGTTGAAAAGCAGCATCTTCTGTCCACTACTGTCTATTAATAAATTGAAGACAGAAAACAATTGGTACTATATGGATCTATCATCCGGGTGTCTGTACCCTGCTAGAACCCTTTCGCTCCTGCATCTTTTTTTGGTATCAACCTTGAGCCCGATATTGGACTGTGAGGCGAGTGTAGAAATGAATCTGGCAGGGACTACCAAATGCCGCAGGTAAAGAAGAGATTGGAAGGTTAATCTCGGTTGCAATTTTATGATTAAAAAAGTAATGAATTTTGCTTGTAAAAAATATATATATGTCAAGTAAAAGCCAGATGTGGTGGCACACATCTATAATTCCAGCACTCAGGAGGCTGAGGCAGGAGGATCGTGGAGAGTTTGAGACTAGCCTGGACTACATAAATGAATTCAAGGCCAGCCTGCACTACAGTGTGAACCCTGTCTCAAAAAAAATTTTTTTTTCACGTAAAACAAATATAAAATTTACCTCCCATCCCCACTGTCATGTTTTGTAATCCCAGGAATCTGGGCAGCTGAGGCAGGAAGATCTAAAATTAGAGCCCAACCTGGTCAATTTAATAATTTATCCAGACCCAATTTCAAGGTTAAAAAGGGAGGGGCAAAACCCCTAGGTTAAAAATTAAACTGCCAGGTATGATGATGCATGCCTGTAATCCCAGTAATTTGGGAGGTTGTAACAAAAAGCATTGGCCAGCCTGGACTCTATCTAAAAAAAAATAAGAAGGGCTAGGGATTTAGCTTAGCAGCATAGGCACCTGCCTTGCAAGCACGCAGTCGTGAGTTCAATCCCTGGTACCGACATATATCCTAGTCCTCTTCAGAACAGTATAAGCAATTTGGTGTACTTTATTCCAGACTTCCTATTGTTGTTGGTGTTGTCTTTTTGAGACAGGGTTTTGCTATGCCGTTCAGAATTCACTCTGGGGCCCAGGCTGGCCTCAAACTCACAGCAATCCTCTGGCCTCAGCCTCCTGAGTGCGTGGGCATCACAGATCTGCGCCACCACGCCTGCCCTGCTGGTTTTTTTTTTTTTTTTTTTTTGACAAGGTGCAGCTATGTATCCCAGGCTGACCTTGAATACACTGTGTACCCCAGGCTGGCATTGAATGTGACACTCCTCCTGCCTCAGTCTCCAAAAGTGCTGGGATTATAGGTGTGTGCTACCTCACCTGGAGAAATTTCACGGTGGGTTTTGATGTAGTTTATTGGGTGCATATTTGGGTTCTCATTTTGCAGAAACAGCAGAGTTCAGCAAGGAAAAGGAGCTGGGATTCCTTGTGTTTTTCTCTTTTCCTTGAGGACGTGCCCTGCCCTGGGTTTCACAGTTGCCTGTGTTAGTTCTTCCCTGGCGTGGTGCATGGGAGGACACTGTGTGGCTCTGGTCGGTTTTCATCATTGTCAAATGAAGGCAGAAGAGCCAGAGAGTCTGGAATAGAGAGATAAGGGCATTCATCACCAGTGTTTTTGTTTACTCACTATGTCCCTGGTGATTAAAAGTCATGGGAGTAGTCACCGTGGCAAGCCCTGTAGTCCCAGCTCCTCAACAGGAGGCTGAGGGGAGGGAGATGACTGAGCCCAAAATTTGGAGCCTGATACTTGCAAAGTAAAGGGCCTTGGCCTTATGTCAGTCAGCCAATGTGTACACATGTAGGTATCCACACAGACAACGAGGGAGGAATGAGTGAATGAATATAAATAGGAAAACATTAAAATGAAGATGTTGAAAAAAAAGATGTTGGGAGTGACACAGGAGATAAGGGGGGCAAACCTGGCTGGTGAGGATGGGTGAGACCTGTCAATCACAAGATCCCAGTGTTACAGGCAGCCGAGCTAGTTAGAAATATCATAGGCAGTCAGACACGGCTGGGCCCTTGAAAAAACCGGCACAAAGGACCAGGTGTCTGATGACCTTGGAGGAGATACATCTCTCCCTGTGGGCCAGATCTCAAAACAGAAGGCAAAACAAATGCAACCACACCTTTAAGTATAATCCTTAGGGATTAGGTATGGATCACTTTGAGAAGCCAGGAGTCACCATCCCAACCCTCTATAAGAAGAGTCACTCATCTGTAAAGAATGCTCACTTGTTACATGACTCGCTTCCCCATTTGTCCCTGATTTGGTCAATTTTACCTGAACAGTTAAACTTATTGGTTGACCATAGCTCTGTCCCACCTCATGCCCATCTACCTCTAAAGTTCCCAGTTTTCCCCATTTTAGACCCGCCTCACCTCATGGTTTTACTCTATAAAGGTCCCTAGAAAACACAGAATCTTTGTCAACCCACTCAGGACCCTCTTCTGTCTCTCTCCCAGACAGAAGCTTTCTCTCAATAAATATTTCTGCTCTTAACCTCCATTGTTCCCTAAAATTCATTCTTCAATTTTAGAGAACATGAACTTGTTCCAGACATACAGTAGGTTGGGAGTTTCATTCCTCTATATCACCAGGGGGATGTGAGGATCAGTATATAGGACTTCTGTGCTCCCAGAAGTTGTAGGGGGGCAAAGGAAGAGGGGCCCCCATGGAAAGCTGCCTTTCTCAGAGATGTACTTTCACCTGTGCTTTCACCCTCCTTTTCTCTTTGTTCTGCTCGAGTTTACTCTGCAGAACTGGTTTCTTCCATACTCAGTCACCCTGCACTTTTCAGATAAACTTTTAGCACTGTTTCTGGCTGTCTTGTTCAATTCTTTTTTTGAGGCGAGAAGAATTGCTATGCTTTTGATTGGTGAGCCATTTCTAAAGGGGCAACCCAGTAACCAGACAAGATACAGATTAGTGACAGAGTAGTTACCTGCCACATAGGGGGCCTGGGTTGGATCCTCAACACATACACACACGACAGAAACAAAAGCAAAACTACTGCCAAGCAAAAATGATGGGGTCTTGTGTCTAGATTTCCAACCCCCCAAATGGGTGCACAGCGAAGGCCCAAAGGAATGAGACAAGCAGAATGGTCTTCAGGGCTCCAGGAGGACTAAAATCCTCTGCAGAGCTCGTAACTCTGCTAGCTGGCTGCCAACTGACCCTGGGCAGCCCATACACAAGCAAGGAGTTGAGTGGAAAATGCAGGAAACCTGAGCAGGACCTTGGCAGGGTTTCAAGGATCCCTCAGAGCAACAGACAATACCAATTAAGGAAAACTATCCAGAAAGTCTCCAGGTGACCTCGGCTATGACCTATCTTGCCTCCTGAGGTATCTCCTCATTCTCAGTTCAGTCGTGCCCGGGCCATGCCACAGCCCTGCATGTGTATTCAGCATCAATGGTTCCACCACAAAAACAGCTCCCATCTTTAAAAACTAACATTAAAAAGCATACTGGTGCCAGGCATGGTGTTGCACATGAAATGCCAGCACTCAGGAGACTGAGGCAGGTGGATCACTGCAAGTTTGAGGCCAGGCTAGGCTACACAGCAAGACCCTGTCTTGAAAAATGAAAAAAATAAAAAACATGCTCATGCCAATCTACCATCCTTGCAATTTGAGAGGGAGAGGAAGGAGGCTCACAAATTCCAGGCTAATCTAGGCAACTTTTTGAAACTTTGTCTCAAAATAAAATAAAAAGAACCAGCATTGTAGGTCAGTGGTAGAGCAATCGCTAGCATTCAGGAAGTACATGATTCACTGCTTGAGTATTAAACACATGAGCAGTCCCCCCAAAAAGGAAAGAGACCCTGGAAAAACTAGACAGCTATTTTGAAGAAAACAAAAGACATTATGGTGGCCATTGTTGATTTTCTTGTTGTCTGGTTTTGAAGGCCTGCAAAGCTTTCATTCTTCTGTTTTGATCGGTTTTATATATATTTTGGTACTGAGGATTGAACTCACAACCTCATGCTTCCAGACAGGCACTTAAGTCACTGAGCTAAATCCCCAGTCCTGTTTTATAGTATTTTGTCTTGCTTAAATTCATTGTGAAGATATGAACAACTATTTCCAAGGAAACAAGAGATATCACGGTAGGCTCTGTTGAATTCCCATTGTTTTGAAGTCCTGTGTTCCTTGCATTGTTTTGTTCTGATCTGCTTTGTTCTGTTTTGCTTTGCTTTGTTTTATTCTCTTTTAAAATAAAAATAATTTTTTAAACCATGAAAAGCAATTGAGGCAGGAAATTAGAACAGAGCAAAGCATCTGAGCAAGTGGGTGTGTGACCTGTTAATGACTGAGATGCAGGAAATGCACCAGAAAATACAGTCGTTCCCAAAGCCATGTGCCTGGGACCAATCAGAGCATGTGATCTTCAACTCAGCTCTTTGATTGGATTGTCTGGACTTGTCCAGCCTGCATGTGACCGAGCTAAGAGAACTATCTCTGCCAGCACCCAAGCCAGTACAGAGGCTAATTCCCTATAGGAAGGAATCTACTTCTTCACTTCCATCGCTCACGCTCGATGTGAAGAGATGGGGGCCGACCTGTTCCGTGGCATCCTGCACCCTGAAGAAGAGACTCTGCGAGATGCTAAACCGGACAAGTCAGAGATCCATGGCATTGTCCTGGTGGGTGGTTCTACCCATATCTCCAAGCTCCAGAAGCTGCTATAAACCTTCTTCAATGGAAAAGAATTAAATAAGAGCATCAACCCTGATGAGGCTGCTGCTTACGGCACAGCTGTTTGGGTGGCTACCACTCCATCCCGAGGCTGTGGAGGACCCCAAGGACAGCTGTCCTTGAAAGAAGAGCATTTGTCTCCATTTTGGCTAAACCGGGCCCTGACTCCATGTATTGACACGTACAGAGCCCAACAGGTTATTTCTTTATCTCCTCAATTGGCTTTGAACGATGCAAATAGGTCTAGCAGAGGTGCTGGTTTGTAGTCTAAAGCAACACGACAGGAGCCTGTAGCTTCCAACTAGTGTGCATGAGCTGGGCCGAGTGACAAGTGACATGTGTGCTGCTGATGAGGAGTGACGTGGCGCTGTCGGCAGCGACTGAGTCTCGAGAAAGAGGCTGTGAAGTCTCAGGGCAGGAAGATTACACATCGGAGCTGAAGCACTGACCCCTAAACATGACATACTTAGTCAAACTGTATCATCATCTCCCCCCTCCATAGGGCAAAGGAGATGTTAGGCCTACCCAGCCCAGCTCACAGCACTTAGGTACTTCCTGCCATTATCACAGTCACTCATCCGGGAGCCACTTACCTCTTCATAAATGAATAAAACCCAGGTTTAGCCCTGGGTCAAGGCCTTTGTTCTGGTTAGCCATTGTTCTAACTGGACTTAGGTCCCCCTTGGCTCCCCACAACTACAGATATGTATTTATCTATTCCTGCTATGGGTTGCACTGCGAGTGGTAGATTGGAAATACTTACTGGATTTTCAATAACTTATCCCTGGGATTACAAATGTGGATTCCACTGGACCACGATGAGGTCCAGATGGACTTTCTATAGGAGACAAGTCTGAAATGTTCAAGATTGGGTGCCACTCCTCCTTCTCTCAGTACTGAAATTGCTGGTAGAGTCATGACCATCCTCATCAAGCATGATACCACCGTTTCTACCAGGCAGACACAGACCTTCACTAGCTCTGACCATCGGCTCTCTCAGGGATATGAAAGGGAGTGTGCCATGACCAAGGACAACAATCTGCTTGGCAAGTTTGAACTCACAGCCACACCTCTTGCAACCAGTGGGTCCCTCAGGTTGAGGTCACTTTTGATATTGATGCCAACGGCATCAGTGTCTCTACAGTTAACAAAGGTACAGGAAGTGAGAACAAGATTACTGTCACTAATGACAAGGACCAATTGAGCAAGGAGGACATATGGTCCAGGTACAGAGAAGTACAAAGGTAAAGAGGAGAATCAGAGGGACAAGGTGTCCTCCAAGAATTCACCAGAGTCCTGTGCTTTCAATGTGAAATCAAGGGTTGAAGATGAGAAACTTCAGAGTGAGATCAATGATAGAGATGAACAGAAGGTTCTTGACAAGTATAATGAAATCATCAACTGACTGGATGAGAATCAGACTGCAGGACCGGGGATATAGCCCAGGGGCACAGTGCTGTACCAGAGTGCAGGGGTCAGGCCTGCCTGGAGCAATGCCTGGGGGCTCCCCTGGTGGAGGACCACCTCCTTCCCACATGCTGCCTCAGGACCCACCATTGGAAATGTTGATTAAGCCAACCTTGAATATAGATTTAGCATTCTGTGGCAGTTATTAAAGTTTAACTGCTATAGTAAAGCACTGAACATTCTCAATACTTAAATATGGAACATGCACACAGGGAAAAGATAACATTGTACTTTGTAAGCACTGTGTTATAAGGGAAAATGCATTGTCTTCAGTAAAAGTATTTAAAATTGGTACCAAAAGAAAAAAGAAAAAAAAAAGACAAGTTCTCTATGTAGTTCAGCCTGGCTTTGAACTCACTAGATAGCCCAGGGTGGCCTTAAATTAATGGCAATCCTCCTGCCTCTGCCTCCTGAGTACTGGGATTATAGGCCTGTGCCACCGTGCCTGCCAGTTGATATTTATAAACTAACATCAACATGAACAAGGAAACAGTAAGTATGAAAAAGCAGATCAGTTAGCATGATCTTACATCCTGTTACTTTCCTTGTTAGGGTTAAGGCAGAGGGGAGTTATTATGCTGCAAGCCCAAACTGGCCTGTTTGGGGATTGGCTCTCAGCTTTTTCCTGATCTATCTCTCTCTCTCTCTCTCTCTCTCTCTCTCTCTCTCTCCTCCTTTTTCTTTTTTGAGTCAGGATTTTTTCACTATGCAGTTCAAGCTGGCGCTGAACTCAGTGTAGCACAGGCTGACCTCGAACTCACAGCAGTCTTCCTGCCTCAGCCTGCCAAGTGCTGGAATTACAAGGGTGCACCACCACACCGGGTTGCACACTCCTGATTTCTTGGTAGGTCAGGTCAACAGTTTTATTTTCATGATACACTACAGCATTTTAGCATGAGTAGAGCCATTTTGGTTTGGTCTGAGGAGCCCAGTGCAGGAGTGCAGACTAAATCAATGGTCTGCCATAGATTTTATTTAACAGGATAAATATGACCTCCCAAAGACAATTATATCCTAATCCCTGGAACCTGTGAATATCACCTGATATGACATAGGGGTTTCACAGACGTTGTTATTAACAACAGACAAGGAAACACCTGGAGACAGGCTATGTGAGAGGAGAGGAGTCCAGGTACAGGCAGGCTGATATTGGAACGGTATCTGTAGGTGGTGCAGAGGAGAGGTTATGTGTATATAGGATTTGGGGGTGAGGGTTATAATCTCAAGGAATCTGGATGGAATGTGTGTGGTCAAAGTTCCCAGGATAGTAAGCTGAGGAATGCAGACACTGCTGGACATCCCAGTGCTTGGGAGATTGCATGTCCAGTCGTAAATTTCTTTATGGCCATCCTTCTGTTTGCTGAGGGCAGCTCGGTACTTTTAAGTGGTTTCCTGTTGTTTGTAGAGGGCAGCATGTTTACCGTGAAGGTCTTTCTCGGGTCAAGCCTGACAGATGTGATGCAGTGTAGAATTTGAGCTGATTTTGGGTTCTCCAGGTGGGGTCTAGGTGCTAATGCAAGCATCCTGATAAAAGGACTCACAGGAGACTTGGTCATAAAAGGCTGTGTGACCAGTGAGGCACAGAGAAACTTGAGCAAGTTTTGCTGCTGGCTTTGAAAACGGAGAAGAAACCAAAAGCAGAGGAATGCAGTTCTCCAAGCAAAGAAATCCATGCTGGGGCCTGAGAGCCTGCAAGGGAATCCAAACCCTGCAGCCACTTTGGCTGCTGCCCCAGGAAACTCATTCCAGACTTCTGCCTCCAAAAGTGGAAGAGAATAAATTTCTTTGGTTTTGAGCCACTAAATTTGTGGTAATTCAGTACAGCAAGCATAGACAACAACTTTATTCATGTCCAAGCAAATACTTATTTACACTGTTATGGAAAAAAACCTAGAGCAAATCAGATGGAAGACACACAGGCCCTGAGCAGTTGGAAGACAACCCTTTATTACATTAGTGGGTTGGGGGAAACCAAGTTCCAAATCATCAGCCCCACCTTGGGGTTAAACAGACACTTATTCATGATTTAGGCAGGAAATACAAAAGGCTGCTAACAGGTTATTTTATAACTGGTTACATAGGATGGGTCATGTGTTGTCGGGCAGGCTTTTTCTGGGCTGAAGGGGGTTTCAGGAAGCTTCTTTTTTATATGGAAGAGAAAATGAAACAAAATTTCAAAACAAGATAATTAGAGGGTAACAATGGTTAATACATTGTGTATTGCTATCTTTAAATTACTCAGAGTATAAGATATTGGCATTTGTTAGCACAAACTTTTCTTTTTAATGAACTAAGACAAATCAGTAGTATTACTGTCTTAATTATATTATATTATATTATATTATATTATATTATTTATTTATTTATTTATTTATGGGTACCAGGGATCAAACCTATGACCTCATGCTTATCAGGCAGGCACTTACGCCACCTGAGCTAAATCTCTGGCCCTTAACTATCTTTTATATACATACAATTTCTTTCAGCTTCTCACTCTAAGGAGATAATACAATGTTTATACATGGGAGTCCAATTTATTTTACTTATGAGTATGGTCTCTGGTTGCATCTATCTACCTGTAAGCCTTGAGTTTATCCTTCTTTATGGCTGATTGGTACCCCATTGTATAAAAATACCACATCTTTTTTATCTTCTTTGGCTGATGGGCACTTGGGTTGTTTCCAAGATCTAGCTATTATAAATTGTGTTGCTATGAACATGGTTGCACATATATCACTGTTGTATGACATTTTTAATTCTTCTGGAGAAGATACCCAGAAAGGAAAGAGCTGGGTCAAATGGAACCTCCAATCCTAGTTTTTTAAGGAATCTCAACACTGATTTCCACAGTGGTTGCACCAGTCTACACTCCCACTAACACTCCCTTTTCTCCATAGCTTCTCTAGCATTTGTTATTTATTTCTTGATAATAGCCATTCTTTTGGGGGGGAGGGATGGAATCTCAGTGTTGTTTTAATTTGTATCTCTCAAATGATCAGTGATGTTGAACAGTCTTTCATATATTTATTTGCTGTTTGTATTTATTCATTTGAGAAGTCTGTATTTATACTAGATGCCCATTTTTGGATTGGGTCTTTAAATTGAGAAGGTCCAATTTATTTTAGTGCTATATATGTTCTCGACAGTACTCCTTTGTCTGAGGAACAGCTGGAAAGCATTTTTTCCCACATCATGGATTGTCTCTTCATTCTGTTAGTGGTTTCTCTTGCTGTGAAAAATCTTTTTACTAAGATGAGATCCCAGTTGTTGATTCTTTGTGATCACTCCAGTGCAATCAATGTTTATTCATAATGTTTTTGCCTACACCAGTCTACAGGAGTTTTACCTATTCTATCTTCCAGCAGATTTAATAATTCTGTTTTAAAATTTAGATCTTTGATCCATTTTGAATTTGGCTTAGTGCCTGGTGAAAGATATGAGTCCAATTTTAATCTTTGGGATGTGCAGAGCCAGTTCTTCCAGCACCATTTGTTAAAGAGGCTATCTTCCTTCCAGGGAATGTGTTTGGAATCTTCGTCAAAGATAAGATGACTTAGTATGTCTGGAGTTGTTTCTGCATCTTCTAATTTGTTCCATTGATTTTCAGGTCTCTTTTTTTCACCAGTGCCATGCTGTTTTTATCATAGGAGCTTTATAGTAGAATTTCAAGTCAGGGATAGTGATGCCCCCTGTCTTGCCTTTGTTGCCCAAAATTGCTTTTTCTAGTCTAGGTCTTTTCTGGTTCCACATGAATTTTAGGATTTTCTCTAATTCCGTGAGATATAGTATTGGAATTTTAGTCAGAATTGCATTTTATCAGTATAACAGTTTTAGAAGTATTGCCATTTTCACTGTATTGGTTCTTTCTACCCAAGATCAAGGGATGTTTTTCCATTTTCTGATATCATTTTCAATTTCCACCTTCAGAGCACCGTAGTTTTCAGTGTAAAGAACTTTTACATCCTTCATTAGATTTATTCCTAGGTATTTCATTTTTTTTGGATGCTATTATGAAAGGTGTTGTTTCCCTAATTGCTCTCTCAATGAGATTGTTATTCATGCACAGGAAGGCTATTGATTTTTAAGTGCTGACTTTGCATCAGCTATACTACTGAATTCACTTATCAAATCTAGTAGTTTTTTAGTGGAGCTTTTTGTGTCTTCTCTGTAGATCATGTCATCTGCAAATAATAAACTTCTTCTAAAGGGAGTTTATCATTCAGCAGGAAAGTCAAAGGTTTGGGTGAGCAAGTAGAATCAATCATGCTCATTAACTGAACCAGTCTGTCCTTGAAGCGAGTTAGCACGACAAGATGTACTTCCTGGCTGAGTTACATCTGTCTTACAAGTTGCAGCTGGCATTGGAATGCCAAGGCTGACTGAGTCTAAATAGGCTGGGCCTGCCTGTACATCCTCTAGATAGTGTCAGGCTTGTTTTAAAATTTCCTTTAAGGTACATGCAAATTCTTTTTTGCACCTCTTCCCTAGTTTTAGTTGTGGTGTTGTTGTTTTGCTTTGCTTAGGTTTATTGCGATAGGATTTCACTATGCAAATCAGACTGGCCTTGAACTCACTGTGTAGCCCAAACTAATGCTATAGTGTGTAACTTGTATACAAGTCATTTTGCACGCACACCTGTATATCAGATACATTCCTGAAAGGGCACCTGCCGGGTCAAAAGATAACATCCGAGCCAGGCATGATGGGGTACACCTGTAATTATGGGAAGCCAAGGCCAAAGGATCTGGAGTTCAAGGTCAGCCTGGACTACCAATTATGCATCCATTTGTAATACTGATAGAAACTGCCACATTTCATCCAACAAAAGCCTTCTTTGTTATTGTTTTAGATAGAACCTTACTATGTAGTCTCTGTTCTTAAATCATTCTTAAATCATTTACCTCTATTCTTAAATCATGATCCTCCTGACTCAGCCTCCACAGTGCTGGGGTTACAGGTATACACCACCATTCGTAGTGTGGAAACCATTTCTATTTCCACCAGTACTGCATAGGGGAATTCTGTGTTCCTGATAGCTACTAATAGGTCAGTGAACTCTACCTCAGAGCAATTTTAATTTCTTTCTCATTTTGCAAAGTTGGGCATGTTTTTGTATGTGTGTAAGGGCCAATTTTATTTATTTCCAATGAACTGCCTATCCTTTGCCCATTTTTCTAATTTTTTTGGGTAGGAGTTAGTTAAATGATGGAGAAATCAGTCCTTTGTGATAAGACTCTCAAATTTTCTTATTTGCAATTTTTCATTTTGCTTTTCTTTATTTTGAGGTTTCTTTTTCTTTTCCTTTTTCAGTGCTGAGCATAGAACCAAGAACTTTGTGCACACTAGGTAATTACTCTACCACTTACTTTCTTGATTTTTGTTATGCAGAATTATTAAAACAAAAATTTTATGGTCAAAATTATAAAAATTGTGGCTTCTGGAATTTATATGCATCTAAGATTGTATCAATTCTCAGCTTATGTCAGTATTTTCCTCTTGGTTTCTTGTGTTTTCATGATCTTACTTTTTCTGTTTAAATCTTTGGTCTGTGCACCATTTATTTTGCTGAGAGATGGGAGTCTGCTTTAGTTTCTTCCTTGTTGGTTCCCTGGTCCCCCCAACACCATCCTTCCTCCTGCTGATTTGAAGGATCACCTTTATAGAGTACAGCACTAACTTTCCCTAAACATTTGTGTCTGTTACTGAACTTTGTTGGGTTTTTGTTTGTTTTTGCAAGACAGGGTCTTGCTATGTCATTCAGGTTGGTCTTGAATTACTATGTAGCCCACATGAGCCCCAAACTCAGCGCTGGCTTCCCAAGTGCTGGGATTACAGGCATGTATCACCACATCAGCAATAATGCATATTAATTTTACAAAATATTGAGTTACACTGACATTTTCACACACACATGTAACATGTTGATCACATCCACCCCCCATTACCTTCTCTTATATCTTCCCTCCTCCTTACCCCTTCCTCTTTCTTGCCTAATAGTTTCCCTTATACTTTGGGGTTGGGGGTAGCTAAGGAAATGGCTGGAAAAGAAGGAGGGCCCACTTTCTGGGCTGGATCCACCTTCTGAGTTAAACATTAGCCCTAAACACAGAAAGTAACAGGTAGCAGCTTCTATACAACAGGTCTCCATGCAACTCTTGGCTGAGTCAGCCCTGATTATCACTTCACTGACCTCTTTGCCCCCCCATCCCTTGGGGACATTGCAAGTCATAAAAGGTCAAAAAGTCAACTGCTAAAGGTGACAGTGACCTGAGCTGCACGCCAGCCCCTCTGTTACCCCCAGGACCAAGTCCCCTGGGTAGAGCTCTTCTTACAGGGCTGGGGCTACATCCCCACTGTGGAGAAGGGGATGCTCCTTTGAGGGATTGTGCTCAATTCTTTGCTCAGGACCTCAGGACCTGAACTCCTAGGACCCCATTCAGTAATGTTTTCATGTCTCTTGTTTCAGAGTCTACA
This sequence comes from Hydrochoerus hydrochaeris, assembly GCA_004027455.1. NCBI lineage: Eukaryota > Metazoa > Chordata > Mammalia > Rodentia > Hydrochaeridae > Hydrochoerus > Hydrochoerus hydrochaeris. The sequence continues at coordinate 45,109 of PVLA01009822.1, forward strand.
TATGAGAGAAAAATGCAACACTTGCCTTTCTGAGTCTGGCGTATGTAGCTCAACAATGATCTCCAGGCCCACCCATTTTCCTGCACTGACAGAATTTCATTTTTTTTAAACTCATAGTTATGGTTTATTACAGTGAAAGGTCACAGAATAAAACTAGAAGTGGAAAAAGGCAGAAAGAGTGGGGTCCAAGGTGAAGCTCCTTCAGGGGAGTTCTGAGGACAGGGCTGCTTCTCCCAGCAATGGATTATTGCCCAACAGGCGGGCTCTTCCAGGCTGAGTATCCTTGGCTTTCCTGGGGGTCAGCTGTGTTGACACAGCCCAATGTTCACATGGCTCACTGAGTTTCCAGCCTCTGCTGAGGTCAAAGTGCTTCTGCAAGGCCCAAAGCTCCCAGATAAACGAGGTCACTCTTAGCAGACCATATCTTCCAAGGGCTTAGAATTCATCTCCCAGGACCCAGTCGGAAGCTAGACTTTTAGAAATGTCAAGACTTTGAGAACCTTAAGGCTGCTTGGTTAATGCTGCACCACAGAAAAGGATTAATTTCAAAAGCAGGATCTTCAGTCAAGATGCCAACCTGTTTGCAGGCAGGGAGAGACACCAGGAAACCACTGTTGTAACCCATGAGGAATCTGTCTATCTTTGCTTGCTTTATGATCAGGGACTTTCCTGAATTGATTAAAATGAACAGCCAGGAGGCAGAGGGCAAGAAAGAGGAGGCCAAGACCTCAAATTCATACATAAGTCCCTCCCAATTGGCCACTGACTGGAAAGCAAGCTTTCCCTCCTCTGTGTCCACCCAGATCCCCACCAGCCCAGGCCTGTCTGATCAGAGGACAGCTTCCTTGGCCACGGTCCCTGCAGACAGCTCGACAGTCCTTTTCCATTCAAAGAACAAGGAGCCTATAGTCCTTCCCAGCATCCGGTTCTGGGGCCATGGTCTGGTCACCACCACTGCAATACTGAAGGTCCACTTCCCAGATTCCTCATCTGGGATCTGGCCGAAAACCTCTAGGGAACCCGGGTTAGGGACAGTTCTGTTGGTAATGAGCCACTGTAACCGTCTGGTAATCGTTAGACACCTCCATGCTACAGAACCAGCTCCCCGAATCAAAGGCTGGTATGACTGGGGGGCCCTCTTGGGGTCAGCTACAATCAGACATGAGGAGGCAGACGGAGCTTCTGAGAGTTCCACTTGTGCTGGCTCTTTAGAGGCCTTTCACCATGATTAGTTGCCTCGTCATTTTTCTTGAAATTCTTCCAGGTCATGGAGAATCTCATTTTCTTCTGGGATGTCCTAGAAGTCACTAGTGTTGGAGAATCTGGCAGAAGACAAAGCTTACTGGTCCTGTCAGGCTGAGGCGGGGTGGAGGGGTCCCTGCCTCTGGTCATCCAATCCTGGTAACATCCAACCGCTTTGCTATTGACACGGTCAGTTCCTGGAACGGGCTCTCAGCACTGGGTCCCGAGGGGCCTGGTGCGCCAGGAGCTGCAGCGGCGGCTTCCTCTGCAGCGGGGCGCAGGGCTCCCTGCAGGCGGGGACAAGCGGCTCCCAGCGGAGGATGCAGCCCGGGTCCCACTGGTCCAGCTGCACCAGGTGGGCGCCTGCGCCTGCGCCCCGCCGGGCAGAGCACCCCCCACCCCGCGCGCGCGTCACTCCCCGCGGCTGCACCGCCTTCCTGCCTCTCCCCCGCGGACGGACGGGCGCCTCTGCAGCCCCGTTACCCCGTGGCGCCTTCTGAAAGAAGCTCCCCAACTACATGTTCTCTGCCTCTCAGTTTCCAGCCGCTCCTTCTGGAGTTAAGATTCCAGTTTTTGTTTGGAACCAAAAAAGTGAAGGAAAAGCACAAAACAGCAGTGGCCAAGTTTACTTGAGTAAGTAAAAGTGAAGCGCGAAGGAGAAGCTGGCTGTGCAGAGCAAGCTGGAGCAGAGGAAAAAGCATTAGAGTGACATGGTATAGGGAATAGGGTGGGCCACTGCCGGTTAAGTCACCACCGTGAGCTCCCTTTTATACTGTCCAAATCTCGCAAAAACCCGCGAGAACTTCCACATACGGGTCCTAATGATATATATAGGCCCTTCGGATTGTGTAGGGTAAATAAATGTAATGCCCAACCTGATGGGTGCCCCATGTGCCCTGTTCCTGTTGCCCAAAATGGAAGAATGAATTGTAAAGAACAAGGGAGGTTAGCAGTAGGGAATTTTATTGAGAGACGCACAGCTCCTGAGAGATAGGAGGAGACCCAAGTGGGTTGTCAAGGAGCCCACTTCTCAAAGGAAGTTTTATAGAGCAAAATCATGAACTGGGTACCATGTGGGCTAATGCTATGACCAACCAATAAGATCAAAAGTAGAGCTATTTAGGTAATACTAACCCAATGGGGAAGCAGGTCACCCTTAGCAAGGACACATGGAAAGAACAAAGAACTTTTCAGGAAGGGATGTGTCTGGAGGTCTTGGTCATACACTGAGGTTACTGATGTCTATCTAGGGTTAATTGCACCAAGCGTTACCTCTATCTTATCCCTTGGGGAAGCATGCAGTCCTGGACATTCCAGCTTTATCTTGAGGCCTGGCCTCTAACCCATGTGCCTGTGGCAGCAGTTGTAATGTGTTTTGAGTCCCTTGAGGGGCTAGCCCTGTCTGACTGCCTACAATATTTCTAAGTTGTCTTAACACTGAGTGAGATACTGGGATACCAACCACTTCTCAGGCTGATGTCGGGAACACCAATCCTTTTGAGAACCTGCTTTCTGTCTGAAGAGCAGTTCACATGCAGGGTTTTGGAAACTGCTCTGTGCATGTGTCCAGAATCTTATAATTACCAGGTCACACCTACTACCCCAACTGGTTTGCCACACCCTGATCACCTGTTTTAATCCCTCATTTTTGCTGTGTCGATTTGTACGGTAATCTGTGTGAATATGCTGCTATTTCTACAATATTGTGATTTTACTTCCTTTAGCTTTACACCAAGGTGTGGAATAGCTGGGATAGTTTTATTTTTAGCTTTATGAGGAAATGCTGTTACAGGCAGCTGAGCTAATTACAAATATTATAGGCAGTCAAACAGTGCTAGACCCTCAAAGAAGCTGGCACAGAGGACCAGATGTCTGGTTGTTACAGGCAGCAGAGTTAGTCAGAAATATTATAGGCAGTGAGACAGGGCTAGGTCCTCAGTGGAGCCACTGCAGACACCTGGCAGCTGAGGGGGAGACAGACACCTCCTGCTGTGGGCCAGGCCTCAAGACAAAGGATCAAACAAATGCATCTACATCCTGGGGACTGATATTCTAATTAGTTCCCTCTCACCTTGGAGTCACTCTCCCATCCCCCTAAGGGAAAGGTCGCAGCTCCAAAAATGCCCACTTCTTACATGACTTGCTTTTCCATTCGTCCCTAATGTAATCCATTTTACCTGAACTATTGATCTTATTGGCTAACTATTGTTATGTCCCACCTTGAACCCATGGTTTTACTCTGGAAAAGTCCCTGGAAAAGTCAGCATCGTGGGCAACCCACTTGGGACCCCCTTCTGTCTCTCTTTAGACAGAAGCTTTCTCTCTCTCTCTCTCTCTCTCTCTCTCTATATATATATATATATGTATATATATATATATATATATATATATATATTTTTTTTTTTTTTGGTACTGGGGATCGAACTCACGACTGCGCACTTACAAGGTAGACGCTTTTGCCGCTGAGCTAAATCCCGAGCCCAATAAATATATTCTACTCTTCACCTCCGTTGTTCCTAAAATTCGTTCTTCGATTTTAAAGAACATGAACTTGCAGACATAGTAGGTTGGGAGTTTTATTCCCCTATATCATTTGGAAGTCTTCCACCGAAATTGATTCCCCTATATCATGGTGACCTGTGGAGGAGACACACACCTCTTGCTGTGGGCCAGATCTCAAAACAGAAGGTAAAACAAACGCAACCACACCCTAAGTATAACCCTTAGGGATTAAGTATGGGTGACCTTGAGAAGCCTGGTGTCACCATCCTAACTCCCTATAAGAAGAGTAAAGAATGCTCCATTGCTATGTGACTCACTTCCCCATTTGTCCCTGATTTGGTCAATTTTACCTGAACAAGTAGACTTATTAGTTGACCATAGCTCTTCATGGCCATCTACCTTGCGAGTTCCCAATTTCCCCCCCCACTTAGACCCCCCTCACCTCATGCTTTTACTCTATAAAAATCCCAGGAAAAAACAGACACTTGGGACCCCTTCTGTCTCTCTGTCAGACAGAAGCTATCTTTCTCTCAATAAATATTTCTACTTTTAACCTCCATTGTTCCTAAAATTCACTCTTCGATTTTAGAGAACATGAACTCATACTGGACGTATAGTAGGTTGGGAGTTTTGTTCCCCTATATCAATGCCACACTGATTCCCACAGGGACCATACTACTTCCATTCCCACCTGTCCCGAGTAAATTTCTTTTTCTCCACATCCGTGCTCCATCTATTGTCTTTAGCTTTATAAAATATTTTTGAGACCTACTGAGATTAGTTCTCTTCATTACTCTATTAGAAGAGTTCTGGCTACTTTTCCTTGTTTCACTGTGTAAATTTTAGAATGAATTTACTGTGTTTTTTAAAAATTGAATTGTTTCTTGAAGGAGTTCATCAAATGTACCCTTTCAACTAGAATTTGTAACTTTATGGTGGTGAATCTTTTGCTCCATCTTTTTTTCCCCATTGCTAGTGATTTTCTCAAGGAACTATTACATTTACTTTTGTTTTTTTGAAACAGGGTCTCACTATGTCGTCCGGGTTGGGCTTGAGCTCATTATGTACTCCAGAATGGCTTCAAACTTAGTGTTACAGGCAGCTGAGTTAGTTAAAAATATATAGGCAGTCAGACAGGGCTGGGCCCTCGATAAAAAAAAGCAGTGCAGAAGACCTGCTATCTTGTAACCTTGGAGAAGACAGACACCTCCTGCTGTGGGCCAGATCTTAAGACAAAAAGCAAAACAAATGCAACCACACCCTAACTGTAAACCTCAAGGATTGATATTCTAAACAGGCATGAATCACACTGAGGATGCCAGGAGTCACCATCCTAAGCCTCCTACAAGAAGAATCACAGCTCTTTAAGCATGCCCACTTGCTACATGACTAGCTCCCCCCTTTTGTCCCAGATTTAATCAGTTTTACCTAAACAATTAATCTTTTTTTTTTTTTTGGTGTCGAGGATCGAACTCATGACCTTGTGTTTATCAGGCAAGCCCTTGGGCTGCTGAGCTAAACCCCAGGCCCTGAATAATTAATCTTATTGATTGACCATAGTTTGGTTCCACCTCATGCCTTCCTTGTGAGTTCCCATTTTCCCTCACCTTGGACCCATCTCAACTTGTGGTTTTGCTCTACAAACGTCCCTAGAAAAGACAGAGTCTTTGGCAACCCACTTTGAACCCTGTCTATCTTTCTCTCAGACAGAAGCTTTCTTTCTCTCAGTAAGTATTTCTGCTTTTAATGTCCATTGTTCCTAAAATTCATTCTTTGGTTTTAGAGAACACAAACTCATACTGGACATCTAGTACGTTGGGAGTTTCTTTCCCCTATACCAATAGTGACCCTCCTCCTGCCCAGCCTCCCAAGTGCTGGGATTACAGCTGTGCTCCACCATACCTGGTTAATTTAGGGGAACATGTTAGGTCACTTCCATTTCTAAAGCCAAAACATTGATGGGCAAATTCATCCTCAGTTTCCCATTTCTGAGTTGGGCATAGTAGTGCAAGCCTGTAATCCCAGCACTGAGACAGGAGGCTGAGACAGGAGGGTCTAGAAAGTTTGAGGCCTGGGTTACATAGTGAATTCTCAGCTAACCTTAATTACATAGCAAGATCCTGTCTTGAGAGAGACAAAGCAAAACCGGAAAACAAGAAAAAGAAATTTATGTCACCTGGTGTCGTCACCTTAGTCCCACAGTACTGAAAGGTTCTTGCCCTAGTATAAATTACTGTACAATTATGGCAGTGGTCTAAAGTAGCAGAGGGCCAAAGCGGGAACCTTACCACTTTCTGCTTCTTCTTCAGCCCTAATTGCAACTCCCCTTCTGTTTACACACAGAGAATTCCAGGGGGCTCCTCATAACGTCATCAATATTGACCCCATGTGCCAATTCCGATCAGAGGTCATATCAATACAGGAGAATGAAGCTCCCAACTTACTGTGTCTGGAATGAGTTTGTATTCTCAAAAAAACCTTTTTTTTCTTTGTACCAGGGATCGAACTCACAACCTCGCACTTGCCAGGTGAGTGCCTACATTGCTGAGCTAAACCCCCGGCCCAAGTTTGTGTTCTCTAAAATCGAAGAATGAATTTTAGAAACAATGGAAGTTAAGAATAGAAATATATATTAAGAGAAAGTAAGCTTCTGTCTGAGAGAGACAGAAGGGGTCCCGAGTGGGCTGCCAAAGATCCTGGAGTTCCTTGAGATTTTTATAGAGTAAAACCATGAGGTGAGGCGGGTCTTAACTGGGAAAAACTGGGAACTCCCTATGTTTAGCCAATAAGATTAATAGCTCAAGTAAAGTTGATTAAATTGGGAATAAATGGGGAGGCAAGTCACGTAGAAAGTGGGCATTCTTAGACCATCAGTGACTCCTCCTGGAGGGATGGTGACTCCTGGCTTCTCAAGGTGATCCAGATTTAATCCCTAAGGACTGTACTTGAGGGTGTGGTCACATTTGTTTTGCCTTCTGTCCTGAGATCTGGCCCACAGCAAGAGGCATGTTTCCTCCAAAGCCATCAGACAGCTGGTCCTCTGAGCCTGCTTCGAGGGCCCAGCCCTGTCTGACTGCCTATTAAGTTTTCTAATTAGCTCAGCTGCCTGTAACAATATAACCCTCTCCCTCTCTGTATCTGGTCGCAGGAGACAGCCCAGCCCCATGAGTTGTGTGTTTCTTCCTACAGCCTCAACTCAATGAACCTGTTCCTTTTGTACTTTTGCTTCTCTATTGCTCCAGAATGCTCTATCATTATGGTGCCTTGAGACTCAGAAGGCAGAGCACTGGCTTCTGGGAGTCACCCCCAGTCCAAGCTCCCTGCCTATGAACCACCTTTCTTGTCCTATGGGACTGTTTATTTGCCACCACTAATCTGCATGCAACACCGACCTCCTCACTCGTCACAGGTGAGCTGCGGTCACCGGTGAGCTGTGGTCTGGTCTGGGGTTTTCTGTCTCTATTCCTAAAATTTGCAAGCTTGTGTCAGAAAACCTATCTCTTGCCATCCCTGGACAGAGATAGCAGTTTTCACATTCCTTGGGCAGGACAGCCTGGGGCAAACTGTTACCCTCTTGTTCTCTGGGACCCCACTCCACACTCACTGGTAACTGGCCCATGAGAACGGGTTGGGACCTTCCGAATCACACTTTCAGAACAGGTGACAGCCTCTTTTGATAGGTGTGATCCAGGACAGCTTCCACTTTCCTTGGGGGAGAATTAAAGTTCTTACATCCCAAGGAGAAGTTGTTCTCTCAGCTCACTTATAATTCAGTCATGGGGACCATTTCCTGTCCCCCAAAAAACACACCTCTGGGGTGCCTGGTTCATAATGAAAGCATTTTGCCCTAGAATGAGTTACACGATATTCCGTGGTGGGAGGTGGCATCAAGGATCCCTCCTTCCCCTATGACAACTTCCTTTTTTCTTTCCCAGTGGCTCGAAAGAGGTCCCAGTCAACCCCGTGCGCGTCACCAATGCCCGCCCTAAGCATTGCCCCTAGTCAGAGGTTATATATATGTATCCCATCCCTACGTTCTGGTCAGAGAATGCCAGGCTGCCTATGGTTATGGAGTTCTCTCCATGTCCTCGGAATAAAGGCTACTTTTTACTTGTATTTTCTCTCTTGGCCTCAAGGAGGCTATAAAAACCCCAAAAGCTGATCTTTTATTTATACTTTCGTCACAATGGCGGCAAGCTGGCAGAAACCCCTCATTTTTAGGCCTTTTTCACTTTGAGGATTTGTGTCCTTCTCTCACTCTGTCTTGTATGATGGCCCAGTACTTCAGGCTCGCTCTGCTCCACCAGGATCTCTCCTCCCACCCCAGCAGACCCCCTAGATGATGCATCTCCTGTCTTGACTCTCCCTACTCTGGATCTCCAAGACCAAACCCCACAGCTTCTCAGCCAGAGGTTTCCACGCCCCTGTACCATCCTCTCCCCCTTCCTCACCCCCAGTAGCCTCTAATCCCTCCCTTAGTTACTCTCCCCAGTCTCAAAGTTCTCAATCCCCTCCACCTGAGCCATCTATCCCGCCAGGTGGCTCTTTGTACCCTACTCTGCCGGCCTACAGTACTGGGTCTTCTCAGCCTCAGGAACAGGCTGGTCCCGAGGGACTAGTTCATATTCCTGTTCCTTTTCCTTCTCACCAACCTAGCTCAGAGTAACCATAAATTAAGTTCCTTTTCTGCTATTCTTATTTCAAGAGATCTCTATTAATTAACCTACAAAAAGGTTTGCACTAGTCTATTTATTATAGTTCAAATTGGCCAAATATATTTGAGCACACTCTGAGTTTGTAAGATGTTTGTCAGTCTTTCTGTTGTCTGTTTCTCCAGTCTGTTTATACTGTACAGATCATCTACCCATGTTTGTCCATTTGTCTGCTCTATAAACAGCTGTTCCTTTTTATTTGAGCTCAACAATCTTTTTTCCCCTTTTCTTTTGTTTTCAGATTATTTAATCAAGGTTTATTTGGGTTATAGATTTAAAAAACATGCTTCCACCTAGGTTGCCAGCTGGTCAAAATGATGCTAAAACTTGGTTAAACAAAATCCCTTGGGATGAGGAGAGCTTAGACAAGCCTTCAATTGATAAATAAGAAAGTGGCCACCTGGTAACTTTAACCAGTTCTTATGCATTAATCAGAGGCCCCAGTAACTTCCATAGCCTTATGGGAGACACCCCAAATAAAGTTCATATGGCTGAGAAAATTCATTGTTGCTGATCTTATGGTATATTCATGCCTTCAAATATAAAATTTGGATTGTTTATGATGATATTTTCTTTCAGATCAGACATCTGCCTTTTTCTTGTGCTCCAGCCAGCAGATCCAAGTCAAATCAACATGAGGTCACCAGTCAACTGATAATTTTCAAACACAAATTTATGTAATATATGTATTATATTTGGAGATGCTTAAATATTGAGCAGTCCAAACAATGTCACAAATTTCTTCAATGATCAAATGTTACTATTATCACATTGTACTATTATCAATCTTATCTTCTGGATGTTCAACAACTAAAAGTAAGAGAGAATTATAAATTCCTTTTAGATTCCTTTTACTGGGATCCTCCAGATCTTTTCCAGAAGAAGGTTATATGATACATATATGATGCATAGTTAACTGTACTCAACTGGCCTTAAATGCCTTAAGTGACACCACAGCTCATTTCTCTCCTAAATAAAAAAGGTAAAATTATTAAAACAGACCATCCTCTAAAACCAGATGGAATTAGACATTCTAACAGCACAGGAAGTACTTATGCAATTATAAAACCTAAATGTGTGTATGACAAATGAATGACATGTCAGTTTCTAAAATTCCCTGGACCTTATCCTTATCCTCCTTATGGGAAACCATTACTAGAATGTGCTCATAAATACCCTGTTGATTCTATTATTTGACACCTGCATACTTAATTCTTTGCCTTTGTCCCCTTTAGTCTTAAAGCTATATGCCCACCCAAGAAGAAAATGCCTGCTATCTACTGAGGGCCACTAGTTAGAGTATCTCTGACTACCATTTGACAACTTCAACCCCCTTCAGCCTGAATAAGCCAGATCGGTCATCACCCGTTATCCATCATGGCAGTTTGAGTTACTTCTTCAGAAGAAAAATGCTACAGGCAGATAAGTCAGTTAAAAATATCAAAGGCAGTCAGACAGGGCTGGGACCTCAAAGGAGCCAGCATAGAGGACCAGATGTCTTGTGACTGTAGAGGAGACAGATACCATGGCTGTGGGCCAGATCCCAAGACAAAAGGCTAACCTTGGCCCTCAAACCCCACAGGGAGACCTTCTTAATATGGCTTTTTCTGTTTTCAGCAACAGAGATAAACATCAAAAGAAACAAAAATAACAATCTGATCTTTTAGCGGTGACACTTGGAGCTCTTAGACAGGTAAACGGAGACGAGGTGGAGCTGCCTGAGCCTCTCCCAGACCATGCTTCAAATGCGACAAAAAGAATGCTGGGTGAGAGAATGCCCCCTCTGCAACCTGAAGGACCACTGGAAGAGTGACTGTCCTAGTCGCCAGAGAGCGGGTAAGCCATCCTCAAATTCCTTACCCTCACGGGAGATCTTGTCACCACTGGATTCATCACTGGCTGATCTACTTGGACTTGCTGCTAAAGACTGATGGGGCTCAGGGCCCACAGCCCCCATTAAGGTATCTTCTCAGAGCCCCAAGTCCCACTGGAGGTCTCAGGTAAGACACTCTCAGTCTTGTAGACATGGAGGCCACATACAGTGTTCTTCCTGAGTTTTCAGGCCTTATGTTAAATCCTCAGTCTCTGTAGTAGGTGTTGATGGCCAACCTACACAGCCTCTTCAAACAGGGCCCATCCCATGCAGGTTCCAAATTCTCTTTTTTACCATCACTTTCTGGTGATACTGACATGTCCCACACCACTTTTAGGTGGAGACCTCCACCAAAGCTTAACTTCTCCTTCCCCACAGCTCTCATCCTCCAAACACCACCACAATGCACTGCAAAGCCATCCCCTCCTCTCCCTTCTTCCCTGGTCCATACCATGGTCTGGGACAGCTTCAACCCCATCCACGCTACCCTTGCTGTACCTGTTTTCATTTGCCTCAGAAGTCGTCCAATCTTTCCTTGTGTTCTCCAATATCCCACAGCTCCCAAACATCTGTGGGGACTCAAACCTATAATCAAGCATCTTCGAGACAATGGTTTTCTTAAACCTACCCATTCACCCTACAACACTCCCATTCTCCCAGTACTCAAGCATACTGGGTCCTATTGTCTGGTACAGGACCTTAGGGTAATCAGTGATGCTGTTACCCCAATTCACCCCCTGGTGCCAAACTCTTATACTACGTCTCTCATATTCCTCCTCCCACCACTCACTTCATAGTCCTAGACCTTAGAGATGCCTTTTTTTTTTAACCATCCCCCTACACCCTGATTGTCGGGATTTCTTTGTGTTTATGTGGACTGACCCAGACACTCTCAGGTATCAAAAACTTCTACCTGTCATCTCTATATTAGAACCTTTCCTCAGGGACACATGCCACCCCCTTCCTTTCCTACTCATCAATTTTGCAGACACAGCCTCGGTCAGGACTGGCAGGTAGATTTTACACACATGCCCTGCCACAAAACTCTCAAATAGCTCCTCACCTTTGTACTTTTTCAGGATGGATAGAAGCCTTTCCCACAACCAGGGAGCCTGCTGACGTAGTTACTAAAGTCCCGTTACAAAAAAACCATTCCAAGGTTTGGTCTACCTCAGAGTATCCGGTCAGATAATGGTCCAGCCTTTATTCCTCAGATCTCTCAACAGGACTACAATTAAAGTGGAGTGGCCCCTTCCCGGTCTTCCTCGGAACTCCAATGGCGGTCAAGGTCCCTGGGCTGCCATCCTGGTTCCACATCACTCAAGCTAAGCGGTGCCCTCCTAACCCTAACTCCCCTGACCCTAAACATTCTGAGTGGTCATCTCATCTCCTGTCTCCCGCCTCCATCTCACCAAGGCCCCAAAGCCAAAATTTTCAGGCTAGGTCATCTTTTGCTATCCTATTTGGTATCCTATCTACTTGCCTCCTCTCTTTAACATTCTATTAATTATTTTTTTACAGTAGGACTCTGGGCAGTCTTTCCTAAAGACATCATACGTAAAATTGTCTTCATGCTGTTCTACATAACAACTATCTTAATTCTCTCCACCCTCGGCTGTTTAATTACACATGAGACCTCTGTGGGTCTAGGCTCTCATCTCCCTTATAGTGACACAGACAGGACCCTCCCCACCCCTCCTCCATAATTTCTCAAACATGATTCAGCTGTCAGCCCTTACGTTTCTCACGCTTCCCATTCTCTCCAGCTCAACTCCTAGACCAAGAACAAGTCCTACCTACACTTTTAACTGTTAAGGTTCAGATAAAAAAATAATTTCCTCTCATGACTTCACCCTTCCCAACCCCACACCTATTTTTTAGATTCTTACTCACCAAGGCCCTGATGGAACAACATATTCAGATCGAGGGCACCTTTCGTTCTACCTCTCCTGGGTCCTTTCAATGTGATAGTGGCCTGCCTCCTCACAACACATTATGCCTTTTGTTTCTCCGATCTAGGATGTAAGCATTCACCAATGATAAAGTTGTCCAGACTAAAACACTTGTACCAGCCTCTACAAGGGCATCAACTGTCATCCCATCAACCCTGTAGACCCCAACACAATGCCCCTGTCCAGCAGGAATTAGTAAGAGACAGTCTTCGCCTTTTTCCTAGTAATACAAAGATGGGAATGAAAGGTTCTTGCCCTAGTACAAATTACTGTACAGTTATGGTGGTGGTCTAACTTTTAGGTCTGCCCATCTGAGAGACAGCACAATCATCAGGGCAGTGATTCAAAGCTGTGCCTATCATAGTGCACACCTCCTTCTTCCCAGAAGCCCCTATGGCTTCTCCTTCCCACAAGTCTGCCAAAGCTCAGGAATGTAAAGGTTTACCCAATCCCCTGCACTCTCACAAAATAAATCAGCTCATACCAGCCACCAGAGTCCTTCCCCCGTTAGAGCCTATCTCAGGCAGAACCTGCCCTATGTCTGCAGGGAGCCGCCACAGGCTTCCTTGTGGTGACTCCCTCCGTGCCCTCCCCACTTATTAAACTCTTTTCTTATCTACTTGCCTCCTCTCTTTAATACTCTGCGATGCTCTAGATTGAGGACAATCACTCAATCAGTTGATGCCATTGACTCCAGTGGTTGGAGGCTGTGTGGCTCCTGGGCACACAGGAGCCCCGTCTGAGTCCCCTTCTGACCAACAGACCTTTCCTCTCTGCTCCTCCTTTTCTCTTTCTTTTTCTGGGACCAGGGACTCTTCAGCCTTGACATTTCTAGGCAACATCCAACACTGGCCTTCGTCTTGTCAGGTCCAAGGTGAGCCTCCCTTCTACTCTACTTTGGGGTGCCCTGTCCGAAACTGTGGCCACGTCAGGACATCCCCCTACTACTCTACATCCCTCTGGGACCTCTATGTCCTTTGGGACCCCACAGGCCTCCTCTGGTAACAACCTGAGAGGTCATTGTTGGGACTTTGCTACTACTGTGTCCTGTTTAGGCCTCCCTGTGCCTCCTCTGGTGATGACTAGAGAAGTCATTGTGGGGACTACACTACTACCGGTTATGCCTCACTGGAGAGTGACGATTCTCCACTGATTCACAACCCTCCCAACCCCTGCTCACCTTCCTAATTGGAACACATGGGTAATAATCAATCATTACCCGGCAAAACCACTCCTCTGGGCTGTGCTTAGATACTGGGGCTAAAACAAACTCTCAGGCCAAAGAGGCGAACATTAAGAGATTTACATAACTTTTACTACAGAAACGGCAAGGGGGCGGGTAAATACCTTATGTACCTTATGTCCAGCTGCTGGAATGCCCTGACCTATTCCAAACCGATAAGGCCTCCCAAATGCTTTTGACTCACTTCACAGGTCCTCCTCCTTTATCAGCTCGCCACCATGACTCTCTCCTTTCTTGTTTCTCAGACCTGATAGATAAAATACCTCCACCCCCCATTGCCATAACTCACCAGAGGCCCCTCCCTTCCCTCCTCCTCCTGCTGTCACGTTACTCTCAGAGGACTACACCACTGTGAGCTCCTCTTCTGTTGACCCAGCTCTGCTCCCTCCTCTTTTTCCTTGTCCATCATACTTGATCCTGAGGTCCTCCTCAACTCCCATTTTTTTTACCAAGCAGCACCAAACATTCAGACTAAATTAAAAATGTCAGACCTTAGTCCTCAATTCCCAAGGAGACCTCTTACATGTGGCTTTCCATGTCTTCAAGGATAGAGGATGACCATAAAGCGGTTACATTCCAGGAAGGCCATAAAAAGGTTCTAAGGCCAATTTATGGCCACAGCAGCACCAGCTGCAGTGAGCGGCACTCCAGGCTTGAGATAAAACATGGACTGGAGAAAAAATATATAAAACCCGAGCCCCCCCGCATCATGCTTCAAGTGCGGCAGAAAAACGACCCTGGACACGAGTCTGCCCTGACCTGTAGCCACGACTGGGAACTGGTCCCATCTGCAACCAAGAGGCCACTGGAGGTGTGACTGCCCTGTCCCCAGGGAGCGGGTAAGTCATGGCCTTGCCGCCCTCACAGGATGGGACACGGCCACCTGCGACTCATCAGGGCTGATCTGCTGGCATCGCCGCTGAGGAGGACTGATGGACTGGGGCCACGGCCTCACCCAGGCGTCTCTCTCAGAACCCTGGGTCTCGCTGACATCTCAGGTAAAACCTTCTCTCTCCTTGTTGACATATAGCCACCCACGATGTTCTTCCTGAGTTTTAAGACCGATGTTCCAGGTCTGTAGTCTCCGTTTTGGGAACTGAAAGCCAGCGCACCTGATCTCTGCAGACAAAACCTGCTCCCTGCAGCTTCCAAACCCTTTCCTTACACACAGCTGTCTTATTATCCCAACCCATCCTGTACCTCTTTTTGATAAAAATTCTACTCCAAAAACTTAATTTCTCTTTTACTCTCTCCCTCTCCCCACGGCTCTCACGCTCCAACCCAGCATCACAGCCACCGACTCAGTCCCTCCCCTCCCCTCCCACCTTATCGACCCCACAGTCTGAGACGCCTCCAGTCCCACTCACGCCACCCTCGTTACTCCACTGCTAATTTGTCTCGGACACCCCTCGGTCTTCCCTTCTGTTCCCCAACACCCAGTTTCCCCTAAACATCAACAGGGACTCAAACCTCTTATCTTCTTCTTGTTAACTAATGGGTTTCTAAAAGTTGCATGATGACACCCCTATCCTCCCTGTCCTCAAATCCAACAGCTCCTATCACTTACTCCAAGATCCCAGAGCTGTTATCGGTACAATAACCCAGTTCACCAGTACAGTAAACCAATTCAGCCCTTACTCTACGCTGTCTCATATTCCTCCATGTACCTCTCACTTTCCTGTATTAGACTTAAAAAAATACTCTCTTCACTATTCCCTTATATCCACAGTGCCAAGACCTTTTCGCGTTTACATGGACGGATTCAGATACTTTTCAGTCCGCTCAGCTAACACAGACAGTGCTGCCCAGGAACTCAGAGGCAGCCCTCACTTCTTTAGCCAAGCCTCGGCCAGAGATCTTGTAACTATAAATCCACGACCTAGTACACTCATTCAGTACATAGATGACTTCTACTCTGCTCCCCTCCTGTGTCACAACACAACCCACAGCTGCCTCACCCGGCTTTCTCTGTAGTAGAAGATACAAGGTCTCTCGCTCCAAAGCTCAAATCGCCTCACCAAACAAAGGTCAAATTCTTAGGCCCCGTGCTTACACTCACCACACGGTCCATAACCTCTGACCATAAGACTCCTCTGTGACTTACAGACACCAGTCACAAAACAATGAGTATTATCCTTCTTAGACCTATCAAACTTTTTTCACCTCTGGATCCCCAACTTTGCTTCCTTAGCTCAGCCACTACACCAAGCCTCTAAAGGGCCTCCTCCAGAACCCCGAGACCCCACCCACTATGCCAATGGACACTCCCTTCACAAACCTTAAGGAGGCCTCCTTAGAGCCCCTGCACTTACACTCCCTAATCCTGCTACACCCTTTATTCTATACACTACAACGGACAAAGATAATGTACTGGGAGTATTGGGACACAGTAAAAGACCTTCATTCCAGGCCACAGCCTACCCCCCAAAACAGCTACCGTTAGAGGGTGGCCTCCCTGCCTTTGGTGATAGCAGCCAAGCCATCCTGACACAAGAAGCCAAAAAGTTCCCTTTGGGACAGACAATCACAGTCTACCCACCACACCGTCTAGCCGATCTAACTTCTCACAAGACACTCCCAGCTCTAATGACCCCGTCACAGCTACAACAAGGATATCTAACTGTAATACAAGACCCCACTGTCACAGTCTCAACCAGCAGCACCCGCAAGCCAGCCACCCCGTTGCCCACTCCTACAACAAACAGAGATAAGTCTTCTGCATCACTGCACAGATGTCCTCCAATGAACTCATACTTCCTTCTCACACACACACACACGATTCTCCTCTCTACTGCTAACTTCCAGTCTCTACAAAACTCTGAGTTCTCCCTAGGTCACCTACTCAGTGAAGCCTTTGAACCCTTTGAGCTTATGTACAGTAAACCGTTTGTCTTACGAAACTTGCCTTCACCTTCTAATCTTCCTCCTTTGGCTGACTACATTCTGGTTCTCTAGTTCCTCTGACACCTTCAACAATATGTAGATCTTTACCTCCCTGAACCCTCCAAGGGACATACACCAGATCCTCCTTTATCTCCAGGAGATTTAATCTATATTAAAATCCTAAACCCACAGGTTCAACTTTTTTTTTTTTTTTGTCTTTTTGAGGCAGGGTCTCTAAGCAGTTCAGGCTGGCCTTGAGCTCATTTTGTAGCCTAGGCTGGTCTCAAACTCACCAAGATCCTCCTGCCTCAGCCTCCCAAGTGCTGGGATTACAGGCGTGAGCCATCATGTCTGGCTCACAGGTTCAACTCTTCAACCTAAGTAAAATGGACGTCACCTGGTGTACCTTGGGACTCCAACTGTAGTAAAGGTAGGGGCACTCCCATGCTGGTTTCACATCACCCAGACGAAGAGATACCATCTGTTGCCCGGTAATCTCGATCCCAAACACACTAAAGGCACTCTATGGGCCTCACATCCAACAGCTCCCACCCACCTCCGATTAACACAACACAAGCACTAATGCTCTGCTGCACTGCCTGGTTTGGCCTACATATGGCTCTATACCTCCCTCTCCTCTTCCTCACAGGTGCTCTGACACTCTACTCCAAAAAAACCAACCAAACAAAAAACCATTCTCCAAAAGGCTTACAGTTACCACACTTTTCATATTAATAATCTTACTGTTTACATTCCTCAGTTGCCTTAGAGTACATGATAGGCTTCCTCCTCTACCTCAATCTATTCTTTCACCTTACCCCACAACACTCAGACACCCCAAAATGTTAATTCACTCCAAGATCAAATAAACTCACTGGCCACAGTAGTTCTCCAACAAGGAAGGACACTCAGTATTCTCACAGCAGAAAAAGGGGGATACTATGCCACGTTGGGAGAAGAATGCTGCTACTTTGTCTACCAGTCAGGTATAGTCAAAGAGCAGGTACAAAAACTCAAAAAAAAAACCTAGCAGCTGATATACGGGGAGATGGTATTTTCCAGGAGCCACCCCTTGGTCTTCATGGTGGGATTCCCTAGGGTTCTGGGCTCCCATTCTAATGCCCATTATTGGTCCCATAATTACCACAGTAATTTTTTTGTTTTTTGCTCCCTGTGCCTTTTGGCTCCTGTCATGATTTATCCAAGCCAGAATACAGGCGTTCACTACCAAAGAAATGCTACTGCTGAGCGACATCACTACCTCACAAGCTCAGATGAAACGGATCCCTCAGTCCCATTCTCTTCTACAGCAGGAAGCAGCCAGAGAAACTCCACAGCACCCCCAGACACCAAAGAGATGGGAATGTTAGATTCCCTGTCTGAGAGACAGCACAATCATCACGGCAATGGTTCAAAGCTGTGCCATGATAGTGCACACCTCCTTCCTCCCAGAAGCCCCTATGGCTTCTCCCTTCCAGAAGTCTGTCAAAGCTCAGGAATGTAAAGGTTTACCCAATCCCCTGCACTCTCACAAAATAAATCAGCTCACACCAGCCACCAGAGCCCTCCCCCATCAGAGGCTGTATCGGGCAGAACCTGCCCTTTGTCTGCAGGGAGCTGCCACAGCCTTCTCTGTGGTGACTCCCTCCTTACCTTCCCTGCTTATTAAACTCTTTTCTTATCTACGTGCCTCCTCTCTTTAATATTCTGTGCTGCTCTAGACTGAGTACAAATCACTCAATCACTAACGTGGCAGAAGACCCAAACAGGAACGCTTACCACTTCCTGCTTCTTCAGCCCTAATTGCAATTCCCCTTCCTGTTTGCACACACAGAGAATTCCAACCGGTTCCTCACACATCATCAATATGTGCCCCACGCGTCACTTCAGTCAGAAGTCATATAACCCCGTCTCTCTGTATCTCGCTGAAGGAGACAGCCCAACCGCCATGGGTTGTGTGCTCCTTTCCACGTCCTCAACTCAATAAAACTGTTCATTTTGTACTTTTTGCTTCTCTAATGCACCAGAATACCCTAACAAGTACTGTTTTTAATTGTCTTCATTGTGATCAAGTTTATGGAAAGGAATCGTCTCAGGCTGCCATTTCTCTACGTAGAGCTGAGCAGTGGCCAGGGAGTTTACATGCTGGCGCTATCATAGCACGCATCCATCCCCAGAACCTTCTCAGCTTCCCAAGAGAAACTCCACACCTCCCACGAGTAATCCTGCATGAACACGATGCGTGGATACTTGAGACTTCCATTTAAACCCCTTTGGGCACCCCCCCCCCCGCCACACCCAGGTGGACTTGCTGACTCATGATTCTGTGCTTGGTGTTTGAGGAACCTCCAAACTCTTTCATGGTTCATTTCTGCTGCCCCTCCCCTCAGAGCTGGGTTAGTCATCCAGGAAGGACCTGCCCATGCAGACCAACAGCGGCCACACTGGCTTCATCCTATTACCCTGGTCTTGTTGCCCCAGGGCCGCCACAGTGGTGCGTCCTTTGTTCTGGAAACTAGCACTTTCCCGAGTAGTCCAGGAACCACTGTTCAGCCCCCTAGGGAAGGGGCTGAGCATCCTGCGTTTAAGTGTTTTGCTTTTTGCAACGCTAGAGTGCTTCGCAGGCAAGTGCTCTAACACAGCTATAACCCACCCACCTTTCACTTTAAAAATAACCCCTCCCCTAAGGCAGTGCTTGTGCGAGGGCCGTTAAGGGTGGGTGTTTTATGGATGGAGAGTGAGACTCCCTGGGTGGTTCAGGATGGATTCTAACTCCCTGGCATCCTCCTGCCTTACACTTCTGAGTGCCAGTGTGACAGGTGCTTGCCACCACACCCTGCCTGTTTTGTTGAATTTTAATTACAATAATCAGGTTTGTAGTCCTGGATTTTTTTATTACCCTGAAAATGCAGGAAGGGGTTCTCTGCTCTCCACTTCAGAGACAATGCACAGTTTGACAGAATGTGTACTGCATGGTTCACCAAATATTTAAGCATAATCAGCCACCAAGATACTGGGATGATGCAGTGATTCTAAGAGAAATGAGACAGGAAGGTACAGAGGAGCTAAAACTGGCTGGAGAGAAGGGTGAGAAGAGCCTGGAAACGCATGCAGGGAGTGGTTCTCAGAACCATGCATGCAGTCTTCTCAGAGAACTCCTGCAGGTTTTCATAGGGAGTGCTGGACCTGATCTCTCTCTCTCTCTGTGTCTGTCTGTCTGTCTCTCTCTCTTTCTTTTTCTCTGTCTTTTTGAGACAGGGTCTCACTATGCAGTTCAGGCTGGCCTTGAGCTCACTTTGTAAACCAGGTTGGTCTCAAACTTGCAAGGATCCTCCTGCCTCAGCCTCCCAAATGCTGGGATGCAGAGCCTGTTTCTTTCCCTGCATATGATTAAACTTTGCTACTATTCATGCTTGTCTTAACTATTTCTTTACTCAGGACTGAAAGAACCTAGAAACCACCTCCAGAAGGAGACTCTGGCACCCCAAAACCTGATAACATATATGAGAGCGGATAAAGCCCTTTGGGCACATTTTTTTGGTTTCCCTCTAAAATGCCACAGAGATTTTTTTCTTCTCTCCCCCTGCCTCTCTCCTCTAGGCTGGGGTGCTCAGACACCTCTTCTCATGGTGTCAGGAGCTGTTTTCTGCCTTTCTCACTATTTGTGTGTGGGGATGGAGGAGGGAGACATGAGGCGTCTGTGTTTTCCCAGCCTGTGAGAGCCTCTACCTCAAGTTCACCTCCCCATTTTCTTTCCTCTTTATCCCATTTTTGGTCGCTTGTTGTGGATGCAAGTCAGTAAAGGGCAGCCAGAGAGCCTGTTCTTAACCTAGTTGAAAAGCCAACCATTCAGGTACCTTGTGTGGGACCAGGAGTTTTTGACCTCATGTGACTGTTCTCTATGATACTTTACTGGGCTTTCTCACTTTTGTGGGGGGAAAATAACTGTTGGTAAGTTGGTAGCTTTCCTGAAGAGCTGTCCACTTTGAGCTCAAAGTCCAACTTCACCTCTTCCCTAGAGGGCCTTTGTTTCTCAGAGTGCTGAGTCTGGATTGTCATCTTGGCTTGTCACATAACTGGCCACCATCTTTTTTCTCACTTGACTGGGTACCAATTTGGGTCAGCTACTGCCACTTTGTTTCTAGATCCCTTCCTTGCAGGTAATCTGGAGACTGGGGGGAACTTCTCAGACTGAGTTGAAGCTTGGGGCATGTAAGGACACTTCCAGGTAGCCCTGAGGACGTGACCTTACTGTCATTGCAGGTGCACACTGGGGCATGATCATATAACTATGATTTAACAGTGGGCAACTCCACATGAGCCAGTGAGGCAGGCATGTAAGAATGTAAATAAGTGATAACGACCTCTATAAAAAAAAGATGATAGGGGCCCGCCCTGCCTCCGGGAACTCAGCGGAAGCCTGCATCAGGCATAGACTACCCAGAACCTCCACGGTGGGCCCGCCCTGCCTCCAGAAACTTAGCAGAGGCCTGCATCAGGGGTAAGCTGCCCAGAACCTCCACTGTGGGCCTGCCCTGCCACCTGGAACTCAGTGCAAGCCCGCCTCAGGGGTAGGCTACCCTGAACCTCCCCTGTGGGCCTGCCCTGTCACCGGGAACATCGAGGAGGCCTGCCCAAGACTGAAAACTACCCTGGACTGCTACAGATGGGCCCAGCCTCCCACCTGGAACAGCAGAAGAGCTCAGCCATATCCAGTTAGAGTGAGAAAATTTGGAACTTTGCTCCCAGGTGGTGAACTCTGGACTACACTGGATTGACTGTATCAATATGGTGAGTATATCCCTAAAATAGAGGTGTACAGGGGATAAATAGGGCCAGTAGTAAAACCCCCTCCAACTAACTGTAAGACTTTGGTGTGTCTGAAAAGAGTGTGTGATACCCTCCTACACATAGAAAACACCAGGCAGAGTGAAAATGACAAAACAGAAAAGCAAAATGCAGTCTCAAACATATAGTTCACCAGAAGCAAGGATAGGAGACATTGAAATAGAGGACCCCAAAAGTAACACACCAGGAATCTCTGAAAAGATAGCCAGTGAAATAAAAAAACAACTGCATCAGGCTATAGAGGAAATCAAATTAGAAGTACTCTCCCATGTAAAGATAGAAATAACAACTTTAGTAAAGGAGTTGTTGAATGCAGCTAAAGAAGAACTAGAGAAAAAAGTACATGAGCATGGGAAACTAATTGAAACTTTGAATGAACAATGTAGAAAACAAGCAGAATTTATGAAACAAACTCAAAGAGACATCCAAGAAACAAAAAATTCTATTTAAAGCATGCAAAACCACCTAAAGGAAGCTGAGGATAGGATTTTGGACCTTGAGGACAGGATCACAGTTAGTGATCAGGAAAGGATAGAACTTTTAAAAATAACAAAGCAGCATGAAATGACAATCCTGAAGCTTCATGATGATGCCAAGAGCAACAATATAAGAATAATGGGCATTAGCGAAGATACAGGAGTGCAGGCAAATGACATACATAAAGTATTTACAAAAATAATAGCAGAAAATTTCCCAAACATGGGGAAAGAATCTGATATGCAGATAAGTGAGGCATACAGAACACCAAACAGTCACAATCAACAAAAATCCACACCCAGACACATAATAATTAAGATCTCAGACATACAGCATAAAAACAGAATATTAAAAGCTGTCAGAGAAAAGACACAACTCACCTATCCCGGAAAGCCCATTAGAATCATGGCAGACTTTTCAGCACAAACCCTCAAGTCAAGAAGAGCTTGGAGTGAGGTATTTCAAGCCCTGAAAGAAAACAATCTTCAACCCAGACAGAGGTACCCAGCAAAACTTTCATTCAAGTTTAATGGAGAAACAAGATACTTCCATGACAAAGAGCAACTGAGGAAATTCATGTCCACCAAACCAACCCTAGAAAGAGTACTGAAGGACATACTAGACAGAGATAAAAATGACCACAATCCCGAAAACAACAACAGAAAGAAATGTCCAGGTAGGATAAGCAATTAAATAAGAGGAAAAGCGGAAAGAAACAACTGGAACATAACATGGCAAAGTCGAGCCAGTACATATCAGTGCTATCCATAAATATAAATGGCCTCAATTCACCTATAAAAAGAAATAGATTGACAGAATGGATCAAGAAACAGGACTCCACAATATGCTGTATACAAGAAACACATCTGACCCAAAAGGAAACTCATAGATTAAAAGTCAAAGGATGGAAAAGAGTATTCCATGCAACAGGAACCCAGAAAAAAGCAGGGGTATCTATTCTATTTGCAGACAACATGAACTTCAAACCTAAAATGATTAAAAGAGATAGAGAAGGTCACTATATACTTGTTAGTGGTAAAATTCAAGAGGAAGAACTAACAATTATAAATATATATGCGCCAAATATAGGAGCACCCAACTATATAAGACAGATACTAATGGACATGAAAAACCAAATACACAAGAACACAATTATAATAGGAGATTTTAACAGCCCATTGTCACAAAGAGATAGTTCAACTAGACAAAAAGTCAGCAAAGAAATAACAGAACTGAATCATACCTGGGAGCAATTGGACTTAGTAGATGTTTACAGAGTGTTCCACCCAACCACATCAGAATACACATTCTTCTCAGCTGCACATAGGATATTCTCCAAAATAGACCATACATTATCCCATAAAACATTCTTAAGTAAATGCAAAGGTATTGAAATCATACCATGCATAATATCTGACCATAGTGCAATGAAATTGGAAATTAATGGCAAAAGAAATATATAAATACATGGAAATTAAATAACAGCCTTTGAACAACCAGTGGGCTGCAGATGAAATTAAAGAAGAAATAAAGCAATATCTACAATTCAATGAAAATATAGAAACAACATACTGTAATCTGTAGGATGCAATGAAAGCGGTCTTAAGAGGCAAATATATAGCAATAAACTGTCATATCAAGAAAACAGAAAGAGCACAAATAAACAACCTAATGCTCCATCTCAAGCTTCTAGAAAAAGAAGAGCAAGCTAAACCCAAAGCTCATAGAAGAGAGGCAATTGTAAAGATTAGAGCAGAAATCAGTGAGATTGAAACTAAAAAAACAACACAAAGAATTAATGAATCAAAAAGCTGGTTTTTTTGAGAGAATAAACAAAATTGACAAACCCCTAGCTAACCTTATCAAGAGAAAGAAAGAAAAAACCCAAATTCATTCAATAAGAACTGAAAAGGGAGAAATTACTACAGATCCCATGGAAATTCAAAAGATCATGAATACCTACTTTGAAAATCTCTACTCACATAGAGTGGAAAACACAGAGGAAATGGACAGATTTCTAGAAACATATGAACTACCAAAGCTCAACCAAGAAGATACAGCAATTTTGAACAACCCAATATCAGCTATTGAAATTGAAAATGTAATTAAAAACTTACCAACAAAGAAAAGTCCAGGTCCTGATGGATTCACAGTTGAATTCTACAAGAAATTTAGAGAAGATTTGATGCCAGTACTCCTTAAACTCTTCAATGAAATTGAGAAAAAAGCAATACTCCCTAAATCATTCCTGGAGGCAAGTATTACTCTGATACCAAAACCAGAGAAAGATGCAACCAAAAAAGAGAACTATAGGCCAGTCTCACTAATGAACATTGATGCAAAGATTCTTAACAAAATACTGGCTAATAGAATGCAGAAAATCATCAAGAAGATCATACATCATGACAAAGTGGGGTTCATTCCAGGAATGCAGGGATGGTTTAACATACGCAAATCAATAAATGCAATACACCACATCAACAGAGCCAAAAACAAAAACCACATGGTCATCTCAATAGATGCAGAAAAAGCTTTTGACAAAGTCCAACACATGTTCATGATAAAAACCCTCCAGAAACTCGGAATACAAGGTATCTATCTCAACCTTATAAAAGCCATCTATGACAAAGCAACAGCCAACATTATACTAAATGGACAAAAACTGAAAGCTTTCACTTTAAAATCAGGAACAAGACAAGGATGTCCACTATCACCACTCCTTTTCAACATAGTTCTGGAAACACTAGCCAGGGCAATCAGACAAGAGAGAAATAAAAGGAGTAAAGATAGGAAAGGAAGAAGTTAAATTATCACTATTTGCAGATGACATGATACTCTATATAGAAGACCCAAAAAACTCCATTAAAAGACTGCTAGAGGTAATACACAAGTTCAGCAGTGTAGCTGGATACAAAGTCAATGCTCAAAAATCAATAGCATTCCTGTACACAAACAAAAAACTCACTGAGAGAGAAATTATGGAAATATCGCCCTTTACAATAACATGTAAAAAAATGAAATACTTAGGAATCAACCTAACTAAAAATGTAAAAGACCTATATGCTGAAAATTATACTATGCTGAAAAAGGAGATTGAAGAGGATATTAGAAAATGGAAGGACATTCCTTGCTCTTGGTTAGGAAGACCCAACATTGTGAAAATGGCCATACTCCCAAAACTGTTATACAGATTTAACGCAATCCCAATCAAAATACCATTGACATACCTTGCAGATCTAGAGAAAACACTGCTAAAATTCATTTGGAAACAGAAGAAACCTAGAATAGCAAAGGCAATTCTAGGCAACAAAAGCAAGGCAGGAGGGATCTCAATTCCTGACTTGAAACAGTACTATAAAGCCACAGTGATCAAATCAGCTTGGTACTGGCAAAGAAATAGAACTGAGGATCAATGGAACAGATTAGAAGATGCAAGCACAACTACAAAGATACTCAGCTACCTGATATTTGACAAAGGGGCTAAATATGTCCACTGGAAGGATAGTCTCTTTAATAAATGGTGTTGGAAAAATTGGCTCTCTACATGCCGAAGACTGAAACTAGATCCATGCATATCACCATGCACAAAACTAAAGTCTAAATGGATCAAAGACCTCAATATTAAAACAGAAACACTAAATCTACTGGAAGACAAGGT
>PVLA01009823.1:0-70374 GCA_004027455.1 Hydrochoerus hydrochaeris
AGTCCAGGCTGGCCTTGAACTCACTAGGTAGCCAAGGTTGGCCTCAAACTCACAGCAATCCTCTTGCCAACATCCCAAATGCCAGGATGCCACACCTAGCTGAGAGTAATTTAAACCCCAAGCACCTCAGGCAGTTCCAGCCAAGCCAAAGAGCTCATTCTACAGGTGTTAGAGGTCTGCCAATCAAAGCCCTGTGTGGGCACTGAGCAAGCTGCTTGGTCGGCTTCATCCTTATGTTTGTAGTTTCTTGTACCTCCACCTCACAACAGCCAAGTGCCACCTGGTGCCCACAAATGGAACTGCCAGTTAGGAGACCCCTATGTGAACGAACGCAAGAGCACAGGCAGGGCCCACCCATTATGAATGTATAGATTTATATGTGTATATATGTATATATCAACCATATGTTTTGGATATTTTTAGCACTGTAATTTCAAATCTTGTTAACTCCCCTTAAGGTGCATTCATATTTTTGTCAGAATATATGCTACAGTTCATGTGAGACAAGAGTATGGTGTTTTATTCCATTTGTGAATTATTGGGCAATTCCAAGTAGTCTATAAAAAAGACTGTAACATACTCATAAAAATAAATTATTAACTCACATAAAAAGCTTTTTAAAAAGTTCTTAACTGTCCTGGACACAGTGGCACACATCTGTAATCCCAGCACTTGGGAGGCTAAGGAAGGAAGATTTTGAGTTCAAGGCCAGCCTGGGCAACATAGCAAGACACTATCCCAATCAATCAATCAATCAATCAATCCATCAATCAATTAATGTACACATCCAGGCATGGTGATGTTTGCCCGTAATCCTACTACTCTGCTGAGGCAGGAGGGATGCAAATCGGAGCTCAGATTGGGTAATTTAGCTCCTTAGAAGATGTCCCAAAATAAACAAATAAGGACTGTGGTTGTAGCTCAATGCAGAACCCCTGGGTTCATCCCCATGACCATAAACAAATAAACGAACAAATAAAATTTGCTATTCTTTGCTATTAGACTCAGGCCTAGTCATATGCATGTGGCATAAATAAGTGTAGACTATGATATATTCCTGCCAGTTCTCAGAAAGTGCTGACCTTTCATGCTCCTGCTTATTAGTGTGTGTGCATGTCTTTTCTTTTTCTATTTCTATTTCATACTAATCATAATGTTCTGGCTTTTCTCCAGTTAACAGAAACCATTCAGATTCTGCAGTTTATCTTGGGAGATAAGGCAGCATTATTAAAAATAATTAACACTTGGGGCAATTTTAGAAATAATGAAAGGTCTCATGATGAGGCACCACAAACATGGCTAAAGTTTGCTTAGGATCACACGGAGGCAATGACAGAGGTTGCGGCAGACTCAGTGCCACCATCTGGTTAACCTTGAGCTCAGTAATCCTCAAACTCAAGCAAGCAAAAATCACATGGGGGTGCTTTTGAAAAGTACAAATCACTGCTGGCCCAGTGGCACACACCTATAATCTCAACATTTAGGCCAGGCATGGTGGCTCACACCTGTAATCCCAGCACTTGGGAGGCTAAAGCAGGAGGACTGATGCAAATTCGAGGCCAGCCTGGGCTATAGAGTGGTTGCAAGGCCAGCCTGAACTGCATAGTGAGACCCTGTGTCAAAAAAAAAAAAAAAGAAAAGAAAAGAAAATAGTACAGATCTCAAAGACCTGCTGCTAAAATTCTGATTCAGCTGCTCTGGGGTAAAGACTAGGAATCTGTATTTTATTTTATTTTATTTCATTTTATTTTTTTTATAGGTTTGTCCAGCTATAGGCTGGCTAGGAAATTTTTACTTTGGGAAATTCCATTTCATAATATTTTTTTCTCTTTTTATTTATTTATTTATTTTGAGGCAAGGTCTTACTATGTAGTTGAGGCTCACCTCCAACTCACTATGCAGCTCAGGCTGGCCTCAAATTTGAGATCTTCCTGTCTCAGTCTTGTGCCAGGAATTTGTATTTTAATAAATAGTCCAGCTGATTCAGATGCAGGTGAGTTAGAGTCCACATGAAACAAAAAAACCCAAACTGTTCTTATTCTGTATTTAATAAAATTTCATTATATAACAAAATAAATTTGAATAAAATTCTTCTTTAGGATTAACATTTTTTCTCACCTAAAAAATTAATGCATACTTACTAAGAAAAAATTCACTCACTACAGAAACAGAAGAGGTAGAAAGAAAAAGCTGTTATCAATCCTGTCTTCATTCATGGCACTGCACAAACCCTTTACAAAAACAGATTTTAGGACTTCTGTATTACAGAACTGTATTCTGTATTAAATTCTGGTTCATTCTTCTTTAATGCCTGTTTATTCCTCTACTTTCTATACTTTGCTTCTCGCAGATATTAGTGTGTTCAAAGCTTGCCAGTGGTTATTTTTAGGCCAGTGATACTTCAGAACATTTTCTTACATCAGTGTCAGAGAAGAACAGTTTGGTCTCCACTTGAAAGTGGAGAAGCAAATACAAATTCACATACTTAAAACCTACAGCCATGGGAAAGACTTTGTGTAGATCAGAATAACATGATCTGTATCAACAACAATAAACCCTTTTCCACAGCCTTTCCACCCAGTCCTCACAGGCAGCTGTCACCAGTTTAGAAAGACAGGTAATCTGACAAGATGCAAGACATTCTTTTCAAAGACTTGAAGGAGATCCCGAAGGGATGCATAAAACGACCTTGAACACAAAAATACTTTGTGCTAGAAGTTGTGGCACATGCCTGTAATCCTAGCACTTGGGAGGTTAAAACAGGATTGCTTTGAGTTTGAGGCTAGCTTGAGCTGCATACTGAGCTAAAGGCCATAGTGAGACACTATCTAAAAACAAAAACAAAACAAAACAAAACAAAATAAAACAACAACAATAACAAATGTCAGGTGTGGTGGCACATGCCTATAATCCCAGC
This sequence comes from Hydrochoerus hydrochaeris, assembly GCA_004027455.1. Taxonomy (NCBI): domain Eukaryota; kingdom Metazoa; phylum Chordata; class Mammalia; order Rodentia; family Hydrochaeridae; genus Hydrochoerus; species Hydrochoerus hydrochaeris. The sequence goes on from PVLA01009823.1 coordinate 2,918, forward strand.
ACTCAGGAGGCTGAGGCAGGAGGATCATTGCAAGTTTGACACCAGCCTGGGTTACAAAGTAAGCTCAAGGCCACTTAAGCAGCATAAGTGAGACTCTGTCTCAAAGAAAAGAGAGAGAGAGAAAGAGAGCCTGTGAGAACTCAAGAGCCCTTTGAGCTCAGATGTGGCTACCAACGAAATCCACCTGAGAAAACAGTCTATTTATAGTCTGTTAATTCCTCTGCAAGGTATCCTGGCAGAAGGCACACATGACCAACCACTGTCATTGCTATATGATATCACACCTAATGCTGACATTTTCCAAAATATTTAATTAAGCAATTAAATTAAGTAACTGCCAATTAAGCAAGTCTCTGTTCATCCTAACAGGTAACAAAGCAGAGTGTGAATAACCTACCTCAAAGCAAAACACACATCATAAAAAACTGCACAGCTCTTGGTTTCATGCCAGTGCAGATCCATTTTTTGTCTTTTTAGGAGCCAGGTCTTGACTGACGGCTCTAGAGCACTCAGCCCACTCTGACATCAAGCACATGGCTGTATGGACTGCTTAGATGACAAGCGAAACCTGTTTGCTTCTAACTCCCCAGGACCAGGTATCTCCCTTCTTAGCGGACTGAAACACTTCCCTGTCACATGATGCTTCTAAAATAAACACTACTCTGCTGAAGATGAGCTGCTTTTAGATGTGAAGGATTCTGTCTGAGACCAGCTAATTTTAGGTGCAGTTAAAAGGGGGAAAAGAAGTAAAGCAGACACAGTCATCTTTTCCCTCCAGCAATTGGTAAATAATGACTAATGGTCAGAGAACCACTCCTTTCAGACAAGACACTCTTTCTCCAGCTGCATTTCCTGACTCTGGTCAGGAGACTCATAACTCAGCTCACAAACAAGAATCCACTTTTGAGCAAGAGATCCGAAATGTCTGACACTCTATGTGAAGAATACAGCTGATGAGGCACATACCAGTATCAGTGAAAACAGAGACTTAAAATTGATATATATGCATGTTTACATATTTTCCCCAAAGCAGCAACTGAATATTCTAATGCTGCCAACTGTTAGTTCTCTGGATGCTTCAAAATGGAGGCATTTCCCCATTTCCCATTACTAACAAGGGTAAGAGGGCCAGAGTTCCTCCCATTCCCCCATTTTGAGCACAAAAAGCAAAAACTAGCCTTCAAACTGAAAAACTCTAAGCCATCTCACTTAAGTACATCAAACTATGTGTATACGAGAGCCAAGATTAATTACAAGAGTTGTCAAATCTCGTTCTTGAAAGAAAATATGCTATGAAGTCTACAAGGCTATAAATCTCAGCTCTGACTTGAAAAAAAGAATAGCACTATGAAACATAAAAGCTTTAAGTTTATAAGCCAATACATACAAAATTAGGAGCTCTGGCAAAGTCTGGTTACTCTGACTGTCTTATATATTTGCAGAGATGCCCTAGGAAGAAAGCCATTATTCAGTCAGTAACCTTACCAAGATTTTACTTTCTTCTATTAATCCTAAAATATGGAAACCCTGTTTAATTAGAACAAATGTATAAAATAAAACTATAACTTACTCTAGTAGTTTTAATTTCTAAGTTATTAATATAGGAACCCATGGGAACTCTGCCAGAAAAGTCTGTTCTGTAGCTAACTTAACAAGGGGGCCTTGGCTCCATTCTGCCCTAGTATGTTCCAAAAGTTTCTAAAATTTTGATTAATTTTCAGTCATCCCTCAATAGGAGTGGGTAGTCGAACTTACATAAAGGAATGGAATTACTTTCTTTGGCTTATGTAACAGTCTAAGCTCATCTGTATATACAAAAAGTTAGTGGCTAGAACTCTAACTTCTAGATGGTAGAGCTTCGGGATGAATACAAACACCCTCCACACATCATGCTCCAAATGCATCTCAGGCATAGTGTATCACCAGCTTCTCCCTCTTCCATGTTCCATCCTGATCCCCCATCTCCCACAGTGGTTTTCTTTCAGAGCTCTCTGTATCTCTCCATGCCTGTCACTTATCATTTCTCAGGCATCTTTGTGGCTCTCCACTTCCTGAAACACACCCTTCCACACCTCCGATTCTTATTCTTAGTAACTTTTTCTCAGAGTTCTGCCTCTTCTTATTGATTGTGCATGCCATTAACAACTTGGGTGTTTATCTTTCAGGGATTATCAGAAGTAATTTCAGTTCATGAAGAATAAACAGCCTTCTTAGTATTAACCCTCAGCTAAGACTAAAAATAGCCACATTCCAAAAGTAAACAAGGTGCACAGCAAAGATGGCAGAGCAGATAATAATCCTCCAAGGGAAAAAAAATCCTCCAAGAAGCAGTATGTCCTAGTATCTCCTCCCAATCAGCAAACTGACTTCTAAATTTATAATTCTCAGTCTAGCCACTTATACAAAGGTTCTTTTACACTAAGCAATAATCTGAAAGAAAGTACAGCTCCATAATTACATGGGAAATCAAAAGTTCACCAAAAGGATATAGTGACTGCTCACCAACAAACAAATCATAAAAGGCTAAAGTTTACAGTAGATAAACCCGTACTGTCTTGACCAAGCAATCAAGGTTGACACCACGAGTACTGAGTCATGTGACATTATGTGCTCTGATATGATGTAAGGAGAGGGCACTGTGGTATTCTTCCCCCAAGTCCATAAACCTGACCTTGTGATGTTTCACAAGAAATATCAGACAAACCCAAATCAAGGTAAGTTTCACAAAATACCCCAGTGAGTACATTTCAAAATTGTCAAGGTCATGAAAACCAAAGAAGAAATGAAAAACTACCACTGGTAAAATCCTAATAAAATCTACTTTGTTTTTACTAGTATTGTGCCTGTTATTTAGTTTGGATAAATATATCATGGTCAAGTAAGATGTTAACTGTAGAGGAAGCTGGGTACAGGGTATATGGGAACTCTACCTTTGAGATTCACTGTAAGTACAAAATTATTTTTTAAAAAATAAGTTCAAGAAAAATGATGAGATTAAATGGACAGACCATAAGAGGAACAAGCAGAAGGTATAGTGGTTTTAGACAAATTTCTTCACTCTAGTAAGCCTCCATTTCCTTATCAGTATAATATGCACAATAATGGCTAGCTTATATTTTTTGAGATTAAAGATTATATTAGTCTAGGTCCAGTCAGAAAGACAAGGTGCCACACAAATTACTTTATTTTTGTTTTATTTAATTTTTTAGCCTACTGTGGTAGCACATGCCTATAATCCCAACACTAGGGAAGCAGAGTCAGGAAGACCACTTAAAGTTCAAGGCCACTTTGGGCTCTACAGTTGAGTTCAAGGCCAACCTGATCTACAAAGCTAGACCCTGTCCTTAAAAAATACAACAGAACATTTAAAACATTTTATTCCTACATGTTTGCAGTGCATAATGATTACATTCATGGGGGGCACGTATATGCAATACATCTTAATTCTTTTTACTTCCTCTACCTCTCCCTCTTTCTCCTTCCCTCTATCTCTAAATCCCCTTTCAACCTGCAGAAGATCTATCTCCCTACTCCCATTATCTTTTATTTTCCTATTTATTTATACTTTGGGTTTCTTTTTGGGGAGTTCTCCTATAAAAGAAATCATATGATATTTAACCTTTAACATAAGGAATCAGTTAAAGGACATTAGAAAACAGAAAGGGGACATAAACTGACAGAAAATGAGAAATTTAGGAAGCAGCTACTATCCCTAGGGCTTACAGAAAAGAGAGGAATGGTCAGGGTCCTCAGATTCTACAAGACAAAAGAATGGTCTTAAGCTGGGACTGACTTCTGAGGGTGGAGGAACCATCTGACTGGCTCCAGAGCCTGTGGGAGTAGGTGCGTGGGTACACACACACACATACACACACACCCCACACAAGACAGTATCCTGGGTATGGGCAGCCCAGGACCCCCCAGCAAACTGACTCCCCCCACTGTCAGTGCTCAGCAGGGAATGGTGGCTCTAGAGAATTGAATCTGCAGGTATCACAGTGCAGATCACAGAGGGTGGGCTGGACCCAAGAGAGGACAGTTTCACTGTCTCACAAGTGAAGTAGCTTTGTAAACCGTAAATACTACCTACTGGTGTTTATGATCATTCTTATTAAGTGCGTAGGCTAGCTGATTGTTCTCTTTTAAAAATACTGTACCATATGTATTAGCAGAAATTATACATTTCTGGTGTTATATGCATTAAAAAAAGTTTAGAAACAACCCCAGCTATTACACAGGCTGAGACAGAAAGACTGCAAGTTCCAGCAAAAGGTGAACAACTTAGCGAGATCCTGTTTCACAAGGAAAAAAGCATTTTTTTTTTTTTGGTACTGGGGATCAAACTCACAACCTCACACTTGCCAGGCAGACTTGTGCTGCTGAGCTAAATCCCTGGCCCACAAGGAAATTTTAAAAAAGGGTTGGGATGTAGCTAAGCAGTAGTGTACTTGCCTAGCATGCATAAGGGTTCAATCTCCAGGATTGCCAAAAGGCAAATTTTGGTTAACAGGAAGCATGGCTAAAGATTACCTTCTCTTCTACAATTATACTGACCTTTACACACAGTTCCCTTATCAGAGCTGCCTCCTAAAGAAAAAGCAGATGTCTGATTAACTTCTGTAATAATCAGAACTATTATTTTCCTTGATCAAGGCCTGGCAAGACCATGTTAGAAAATTTAAAAAGTGGGCCACTTAGGGATGCTATTTACATGTATTTGACTGTGAAGTCTTGGTTTTTACAATCTTTTGTAGAACAGTTTCCTTAAAATTTAAGCCAATTATACATCTCTTTAAAAGATGAAAAAGTTAACCAAATTTTTCTTTGAAATGCAACACCACCAAGTACAGTTTCCCGTAAGATGAGGTATAAGATGACAACAGGAAACAGAGGTGAGAGTGCACCCTGGTTTCAGTATGTTTCAAAGACATTTCGAGGAAATTCCTCCGACCTAGGTGCTTTAGTTCATCTGCAGAACACCACAACAGTTCTCTGCATACTAAACAACAACCCAAAAGGTCAAGCTAGTAGCAGCAGTTTCAAGTGTGTGAGATTTACAAAGTTCCTTTGTGCACACATCCCTAAGACTGTGTGTCCCCTTCCTTCACACACCCTCTGCATCGCAGCCAGGTGTGCAGCTGATCCACTGTGAGGTTATAACTGTGAAGGCAAAACCCACACTGAGTCCTCCTTGCATCTCCCATGTGATTAGACTGGCACATGCAGAAGGTGGACTCGGGTCCAGGTAGAATGAACACAAGAACAGTAAGATCTTCAGAAGAGCACCCCAGGCATCCTGAGGTGACTTGCTAGACTCTGAATGCTCGACCCTCAGACTAAATGGCAGACTGACACAAATTCATGTTCATAACGTAAATAAAGACACAGTCCACCAAGTGCTTTGTAATTAAGGGTTTGTAGAGCAGTATTTAATAAGCCTAAGTAATACTTGGTAATTCTTAAACTAAGACTCTCTAGTCCTGCCAGTGAGTTGTAGCAAGACAGGAGAAAGAAGATGAAATGATTTGAGAAATGAATATCATACCAGAAGCTGGGAGATCCAGATTCTTGCCTCTGCTCCCTCACTTACCTGGTACATGACACTGCAGTCAAGTAATTTATGTCTCTGGGCATCTGTATCCCCATCTGGATTTGCAGCCCCTATCTGTCTCAGAGGGTGACTGAGACCAAATATAAATGTTTTGAAAGTCATACTATGCCATAAAGATGTAGGTCATCATTAGCGATAACATTACTTTTATGTAGGACTCTACTTGTACATTTTATTTGCTTGGAAAAAAGAACATACATATAAAATATATTTAATTAAGTACCTCATATCTATAAATACACAATTAAATATATGTCTTATCTATAAAGTCCAATGCACTTAGAGTAAAGGCTAGTAGGATACATCTCACTTTGTCGTGGACCTGCAGAATTATTCTGTTCCCTGCTCTGCTGGAATCTAACCTCCTGGGAACTGCAGATCTCCATGAAGATATAACTTCCTACACTAGTGACTAGCAGGCTGTTTGAAGTTCTTAGTCTGTGATTAGAAAAGAAATGGAAGCCACTGTCTAAGTAAAGGAGAGGTCAGCAAACTCTCCTTGTCAGTCCCTCCTGTCTGTCATGACCCTAGTCATCCACCAGCCCTGACTCTGCAGTATGACCCAAACAATCACACACCAACAGAGAAAACAAAGCACAGGTCTGTGACAGCTTCTGAGCCAGCATTCTGCAGAGAGACCCACGCTCTCACTCCTGGAGGTGGGGGTCAGGGGCTCTGGTGAGGCTGCTGACCCAGAAGCAGTGCTGTCTCCCCCAGGCCACCACCTCAGCTAATGGGAAGAGGTCCACAGAACTCCGGGGCCATACAGAAACCTTTCCTTTAACCACGCTTCCTTTCCAAGATACCTTGATTTCTTTCTTTCTCTTTCTTTCTTTCTTTCTTTCTTTCTTTCTTTCTTTCTTTCTTTCTTTCTTTCTTTCTTTTGGGGTAGGGTTTATTAAAATACAATTCATACACAGTAATTCATACACTCTTTGCAGAGTTCAATGCCATGAATCTCGACAAATGCACAACCATGTGACCACCATCACAGCCAAAATAAAGGACCTTTCCACTATCCCCACAGTCTTTCATGCCTGTGGCTGACCCTTCCATGTCCCCCAGTCTCTGGCAATCACAAATCTGTTTCCTGCCCTTATAGTTCTGCTGTTTCCAGAGTGATAAGACACACTCTACCCAATGCTTAAATACAAAAGCTGGAGGCCTCACTGACCCATGCAGAACACCGTGCACTCAGCTGCCAGGCACGTGATAGGAGTGACAGAGTCAGTGCCTAATGGATGGGAAGGGCAGCAAACTCAAAGAAGCCTGGGTACACTCTGCAGGCTCTACAAAACACCCCTGAAAACAGAATTCTGTTGGTGAGATATGAAGTAGCTAGTTTATATCCAAATACAAAGAACTCTTATTTTAAATTGTCCCTATAGAAATTTACAAGATGCTATAATACTAGACATAATTAGGTTTCCTTTCTTAGTAGATGAACTTGGGCATTAAAAGAAATCATCAAGCCAAATATTGTGGTACACACACTTCCAATCCCAGGACTCTAGAAGGCTGAGGCAGGAGGATAACAAGTTTGAGCCCAGACGGGGCAACTTAGCAACCCTTTCTCAAAATGAAAACTAAAAAAGGGCCGGGGACATAGCTAAGTGCAAAGGCCTTGGATTTAATCTCTAGTACTCCAAAAAGAAAAAAAAAATTACTATAGCTGGAACTGAATATAGATTAGTAAGAAAATTCTGTCTCACTAAGAAGTTTGAGTTTCCATAAAACATGTCTAGTGAACTGCTAAAGCCATCACAAACCCTGCAAGAGTCACTGAGGCCTCCCACATGACTCCTGGCTGACTCAAAGGAAAGCACAAAGAATATATGAGTGTGAAGAGGGACACCGAAGGGCCTTGTGGAATGTCTAAAACCAGTAAAGGCAAGGGCCAAAATGGATGCACAGATAAACATTTAATAAGTATTGCCAAATTGTACGCCAAAGACAATTTCGTCTAAAGATGCAACAGCATATGCCAGTAAGCCCAGCCACTTGGGAAGCTGAGGCAGGAGGACCTCAAGTTTGAGGCCAGCCTGGGAAATTAAGCAAGACTATATTTTTTAGAAGTATGCCATGATGTAAGAAAAGGTGATTTTATATTCTTTGATCCTTTTAGAGTACTGCCTCTCTGTTATTCTAAATAGCAAAGTAGATGGATTTTTTTTTTTTTTTTAAACCGGGGATCAAACTCACAACCTCATGCTTGCCAAGCAGGCGCTTATGCCACAGAGATAAATCTCTAACCCAGCAAGACTATATTTTAAAAATAAAAATAAAAAAGGGTAGGGGATACAGTTCAGTAGTAGAGCGCTTGTCTTATATGCATAAAGCTCTAGGTTCAATTGCCAGTACCACAAAACAAACAAACAAGGTAAGAAGGGAAGAAGATAGCATGGAAAAAGCAAACAACTCAGTTCAGAACCCACTGTCCCCACACATATGCACAGGGCTGCAGGCCTGCAGGGCAACAGGTGTCAGGGTACTTGGGCCGTGAGCCACCAAGACAGCAACTCAGTCAGGGCATAAACAAACCTTCAGACATAACACGCGCACAGAGTCCAGCTGAGGTGGTGACTGCCCACTGGGGTCAGTCCTCAGTGTCCTTTGCTAAACTCTGCCCTTCCTCTCAACTCACACTGCCCACTGCCCACAATTCTCAAATCTGACTGGGTTTATTTTGAATGTTGTTGTTCGACTTCAGACATTTCTTATCTTTTGCTTAACTAAATTACTCCCTTGGGCTGGGAATTTAGCTCAGTGGCTTAAGTGCCTGCCTGGCAAGTGCAAGGTTGTGAGTTCGATCCCCAGTACCAAAAAAAAAAAAAAAAAAAAAAAAACCTAAATTACTTCCTAATCGATCTCTTTATCTTGTCTGATTCATTTTCTACACTGTGACATAATTTAGAGAGCTAACTTTCTAAAACAGAAATAAGATCATAATAGGTATCATTTTTCGAATCCTTAAGATATCCCGCATGAAAGACAATTCTTGGCTGGAGAAAACTCAGGCTCAGTGACGAGCCTTGACCAACACACAAAGACAGCGGCAAGGCTACCCTTGATTATGACCTTCTCGACACGCACCGCAAACTTCACACGACACCCATAGCTCCCCAAACAGGGGCCCAGTCACCCTTCCAGCCGCCTCCCAGCAGCAGCCCTCACAGTGCATCAAGGCCTCCTCGGCGTTCTGGAAGCTCAGGTATATTCTGCATCTTTGTGCTTCCTCCTGTTGCTGTTAATTCCCCCTCAGATGCCTCTCTTGCTCTCCCCACCTGGGAAACCCTGCTCAGCCCTTCAGGCCCAAGAAGCCGCTCTCAGAAACCCCTGGCCTAGTGAGCAGGTTCCAGGGCACACAGGTCCTCTTTGCAGACCAGGGGCCATGGCTTTTGATCTAGTTCCTACCATATTACCTGACACATAAAATTTGTTGAATGAATGAATGAATGAATGGCATCACAACTGACAGAATAATGGTCTTCTGTTTGTTTTCCTCCTTTTGGCGCAAAGCTCTACGTATGTAACTCCACAATGGATATACAGTCAAGTTCCTTTAAACGGCTTTCTCTATAGCCGGGTGTGGATGTGCATGCCTATAGTCCCAACTACTAGGGAGACTGAGGCAGAAGGCTTGCTTGATACCATGACAGGCAACACAGCAAGCCGACATCTAAAAAGGGACAGAGGGAGAGAGGGAGGAAAATAAAAGAAATAAAAGAAAAAGTTACTCTGGGGCTGGGGATCTAGCTCAGAGCACCTGCCTGGCATGTACAAGACCCTAGGTTCTATCCCCCAGCACACACAAAAGAAGGAAGTCAGACAGAAAGACAAACAAAACATACAGTTTTGCTTTCCCTGCACGCATGTGAGTACAAGTTGTCATAAACCTTACATAAACCTAAATCTTTTGGTGTATCTCTATCAAAGGGAAGAAAAGTGTGACTGTGTGTACTTGAGCTTTTATCAGTGCCACCACTGCACAGCTGCAGCTCAGGGACCAGGAGGAAGAAGAAACCATGTCCACAGACCCAGCTACAAAACACACAGAAAGACATGGACTACTAAGAGCAGACTAGACCTTAGCAGATGCTCTTTTAAGATAAGGGGAGTGGTATGAATTCCTGGCCACGAACAGTGGGTAGAACAAAGGCATCATTGGATACTATAGTCTATGTTCATTAAGCCTTATTTATTTATTTGTACCAGGAATCAAACTCAGGACCCCATGCTTGCCAGGCAGGCACTGTGCCGCTGAGCTATATCCCCAGCCCTAAGCCTTATTTAAAAGATAGAGTAATTCATCTTAACAGAACAAGATCAAACTCAGCAAGGGAGCAAAGTAGCAGCAGCAGCTCTTCCAGCCCCCAGGCAGGACATGAATGGTCTCTCCTTAATCACTGTGATCCCAGAGGCCTCTGTTCCTCTATTAGCACATCACTCCTCTAGCAGAGTAAAGGACCTTCAGAAGACCTGGCACATGTCTATAATCTTAGCTACTTGGGAGGCTGAGGCAGGAGGATCACAAGTGTGGGGCCAGCCTGGGCAAGCTGGCAAGAGCCTGTCTTAAAATTTAAAAGAGGGGTGGTGGTAGTGCAGTTCAGTAGTAGAATGTTTGGCTAGCATGGGAAAGGTCTCAGTTTGATCCAGCTCTGAAGAAAGAAAAAGAAAGAAAAGAAGGAAAAGGGCAGGATACAACAGAACAGAACAGAACTGCTCTGTGTTGTGGTATAAGTCTGTAATGCCCAGCCCTTGGGAGGCTGAGGTGGGAGGATGACCAGGAGTTCAAAGCCAGCCTGGGCTACATAGTGAGTTTAAGATCAGCCTTAACTTCATAATGAGATCCTGTCTCAAAAATTCAAAAAAAAAAAAAAAGTGTAAGTAAATAATAAGTAAAATAACCAAAACGAATAAAAAGCAATATACATTCCCTCTACCTACAAGTATTAGCAGCTGCAGAAATAACCAATGTGAAAAGTTAGCAAGTACAGCCAGTGTAGCTATCACTGCTCCAGGCTGCCTTCATCCAGAAAATCTCAAGACATCTTGCACACACTACATTCCTCTACAGCCAGAACCATTCCCACTTCCCAAGTGGGTAATTTGAGCCCAAGTGATAGATATGCCAGTTACAGAGAGTTTAATGGGAACGATATAAATAAAACTTGAAATCTTGATACTCACTTTCTTCAACTGTCTTCCTATGCACACACACATTCTAGTTTCTTTAAATCTGACCCTTAAGACTCCACAATGAATTTGCTTTGATGGATTACCCTAAATGGTAGCTCCATAGCAGTCTACTAAAATCTACAAACTAAATGACAGCTCAGTGGAAGACAGACAAGACTTTTTCGGTCTGCTTATTTGGAAATGACAGCAACTACTACACATCCCAGAGCCAGGATGTCTACAGCATTTATATTTTAATGTGACAGTTTATTTCATCATACTTCTCCACCCATACTCATTTTCTCTGGAAAGAGGAGCTATTCGTGCCAGGTGCTACTGGATAACTTTAAAAGTCTGCCCTCTCTACCCTGCAACCTGACCCTCCTTTGCTGACACCCAGCTCTCTGGAGAGTTGAAGTCAGTTCTTCAGAACTCCAGCCCCATGCCAACCCTGCGTCTCTGGGCCACCCCCTAACCAAGTGCAGCAAAACCTAGAGGTCAGCTGGCAGATGCAATTACACACCGCGTTCGCACTCTCCGAGGATGCTCCAGGGCAGCGTGTCATTCCACCTGTTCTACTTTTAGATCTCTGCCCAAATCTTACACACTCCACTCAGTGATCAACACAGATGGACTCACGGACAGGATGTGGGCAGAGATCCCAGGTGCACTTGACCTTATAAAAATGGTAAGAGCTGCTAAGGCCCTAGAGCTGAGCTGGGTTTCAATCCCGGGTCAATCTGTTACAGGCTTGGTAATCTCTATTTAAACTCTTTGTGCCTCATGTTCTTCACTTAATATGGAGTATTTCTTGCTAGGATATGAGGACAAAATGAGATTAAGTCATAAGAAGTTCGTAGGACAACCAGACCTAGCAAATTAAAAAGCATTCAGTAAATGTCATTAATAGCATGAGGAGAAAGAAAAGGGAAGTATGTTATGTTTATTCTACTCTGTATATTACATTTCTATGTAACTACTGAAGTTACTTTGATTTCCTAATATGAAATTATAGTATAATGTTTTCAGAAAAAAGAGCTTTGTACAGCATAAAGCCTACTTCATGATAACTATATAAAAACAACAACAAAAACACCGGTGTCAACACTCCTGGGGAAAAGCCTCAAACTTAAGGTCAGGCTGCTACCCAGCAATTCAGGAAGAGCTCAATCATTCTCAGGCCTCCGCAGCAGTGTAAACAAGGTGACTCAACTTTGGGGAAGTTTGCCAACCAGCATAAACTTCAAAATGAACCTAAGAATGATCTTTACAGCCAGAAAGGGCCAACAATTCACACACACACACACACACACACACACACACACACACACACACACACACACACACATCAGTGGAAACAAAAATGAAAGAAACAGATGCTAATGTCTGGTCCATGTAATAAGAAAGGGCCATTTTCTAAGGACAAGCAGGGCCCTGTGAGGTAAAATTCTTACTTGGCTGTATGGTAGGGGGGACTTTTCTAACTGCTACGACAGCAGAAGCAAAGTCAGTGTAGACATTTGGAAAGTGTTAGCTGGTATAACTTGATTTGAAGCAGAAGGGACTTGATATTTTGAACAGAGTACAGTTAGACTAAAGTAGAAAAGGGGTCACCCCAAGTAGGAAAGACGACAAACAACAACAAAAAAATTTTTTAAATTTAAGGCCCAAGATAGAAGACTGTCATCAGATCCATCTTCCTAAAAACAAGCACAGTTTCCCTAGGTCATTCACCAGCCAAAGAATATAACACATTCCTCATGGCCTACAGGTAACAGTAAAAAACTTCTCAAGGTCCTAGAGCCCCTACCTACCTTTCCATTCTAGTCCCATCGTTAGACTCAGTTCCAGGGAGGAACAAACAGCCAGCTCACCTCATTTGTGCCCACGGCACCTGTCACAGTGCCTGGCACACAGCAGTTGCTCAGAAACTATCTGCTGATTCAATAAAACTGTGCATGCTTTCAGGCCTGCTGTCCTTTCCCACTCACCTGACCACCTGCCACTGTTCCAGGCCCACTGCACTCCCTGCACTGTGCTAGTCACAGCACAGGAACACCTTTCCGCTGTCCTCATCTTCCACTCTCAGTTCCTACCTGACTCTATCGCTCCAGATCTCTACCATCCGAACCTCCTGTTTATGTTTTGTCTGCCTCACTAACCTGGCAGGGTCTTCAGAAAGGCAAAACTGAACAATCTGTGGCCAGGCAGACCTAGTATACTGCTTTGAGAAAAATGTACATAAAATGTTTGAACAGAAGTCTCTGAACTGGATGTGGTGGCACATGCTTAGAAAGCCATATAACCTTAGCTCTTCAGGAGCTAAGGCAGAAAGATAGCAAGTTCAAGGCCAGCCTGGTCAACTTCATAAGACCCTGTCTTAAAAAATCAAAAGGGCTGGGGATGTAGCTTAGTGATAGAACATCCCTAGATTCGATTTCCAGTGTTGCAAACAAAAAAAAAGAATTCCTCTGCTAGGTGGGTTTCATGAGGAGTAGGAGTGTCTGAAAACTCTAGGACCCTTCTTAGCACACAGGAGTCAATCAAGAGCCACCTGGAAGCTGCTGTCACAGAGCCCCATACTGGGTGCATAGAAGGTACCCAGGAAAGGTTTACAGAGACAGGCATGTCACAAGAGTCTGTAGTCTGAGGTGCTTGGGAGGCAGTGTCAGGACTGCTTAAAACAACAAAACAACTGATGTAGGGAGCTGAATGAATAATTGAGAGAGACATATTCCAATATCAATTCAGATAGCCAGGGAAACTTTTCCAGCTGTCTACTCAACAAATATTTACCTCGCTCACTGTGACATACCAGGCTCTGCTTGAAGTCTGCAAAGAACGGTAAACATAATCATTGCCTTTAGAGGGAAGACAGACAAGAAGGGAAAGACGTAAACAGCAGCTTGGTGCTAGATGCTATGAAGAAGAAAAAGCAAGCAGATGAGGGTCAGTTAGGGTTGGAGGGAGCTGCCTGAGCAGCTGAATGCTCAGGGAAGCTGTGTGTGAGGAGACTCACCCACCCTCATACAGACTGCAGGCCCCTTTCCATGGTCTCCAGCACCAAGACACCTGGCTCCCGGCGCCCTTCTCTGTGCAGACCATGCTGCTGAGCCAGCAGCTGCAAACATGTTTTTACTGGCCACTTGAGCCCCCTGAGGAAGCAACGAGATTACAGCCCTACCGCAACTGGTCTGTTCCCCAGGAAGTTCAGATCACTGTTCTCGCCAAACAGGTAACCCTCGGGGTGCGTTGAGTCAAACTTCTCTCCACCCATGATGAAGTGGCTTGCAAAATAGCTGCCTAAAGAGGGACAAATAGAAACAAGTCAGACACACAGAAAGCAGTCAGACTAAACAAAGCAAAAATGCTGATTTAAAAATAGAAACCAGGAGGATGGCACATGCCCATAATCCCAGTACTTAGGAGGCTGAGACAGGAGGATCATTGTGAGTTCAAGGCCAGCCTAGCTTGGACTACACAGCAAGACCTGATCTCAAAAAACCTGAATGAATGAATGAATGAATGAATGAATGAATGAATGAAAAGTTAACCCCTCAAACAAGTAATTAGAATAATTTCTAACCCCAGAGGCATTTTCCTTTCCCAATTTGGGACAAGGTAGAAAAGAAACAAAATCATAGTAAGGAGAATCCAAGATAACACACATAAATCAGATCACTGTTTTTCTTTTAAGGTTCTTGAATCCTTACCATGATCTGTCTGAAATACCATCAACCAAAAGGCCAGAAGGCCCCACAATACTCATTAATAAACACATACCAGCACTTTTTCCTGACATTTCTGCTTTAAACTTGAATTGATTAATCCATGTAGTCAAGTCTTACCTATAGGGCATCAGTAGGTTTACCTACACAGATTGTCTTTGCCTAAATGCCAGCTCATATCAACACCCAGAAGCTTGGTTCCACCTACTACTACTTCTTTGTCTCCAGAATCCTCTATAACGAAGGTTCTTGATGGTTTAACTTACTGCAGAATGTGACTGCTTCATAGGAAAACTGGAATTGAGTACTTCTCAGATGAAGAAAAGAAATGGAAAATATGTGAAAAAATGTTCATCATCACTGGGCATTCAAGAGATGAAAACAACACTGAGAGTCCATCTCACTACAGAAAGAAATCAACCAAAAACAAATGCTGCAAGGCTATGGGAACAAAGGAACCCTTCTCCACTGTTGGTGAGAGTGTAGACTGGGGTAATCACTCTGGAAGTTGGTGTGAAGATTCTCCAAAACTAAACTAGAGGTTCCATTTGACCCAGGTATCCTGCTTCTTGGTATCTTCCTGAAAGAATTAAAAGCACCATACCACAGCGATGTATGCACACCCATGTTATAGTGGCACAGTTTATAATAGCTAAATCTTGGAAACAACCCAAATGCCCATCTACTGATGAATAAATTTTTTTTCACATAATGAAGTACTACTCAGGTATAAACAAGGACAAGCCTGAGACATTTCTAGGTAAATGAATGCACCTTGAGACCATACTCTTCAGTGAAATAAATCCAACAAGTGTAAATATCACATTGTCTCTCTGGTGTGAGAAACTAAAAGTGTAAATAAGGACCAAAATGTATAACAGATATTGTGAAATAGGAAGAAAATGTTCAAATGGGAAGGGGAACTAGGAAGGGAGGAGGGAGAAAAGAAAGAGGAGAAAAGAAAAAATGATGAGAAAAGAAAGAAAATCATCTTGTACTGTGGTTTTATACGACTTTTTGGTTTCATGTTTTTATAGGAATTTGTTTTGTTTTGTCTTGCTAAGTTTTGTTTTTCCCTCTAACACAGAAAGGATAGAAATACATGCAGAGACTCATACCTGCATAGCTGTTTACACTCTCACTGTTTGACTACTTTGTATGCTTTAATTTTGTAACTTGAACAAGTATTTCTAAGAGGACAATATGTAACTTATTAACTAGTGATTTCTTATTGTTTATCTTTTTTTTTTGGAATTCTGTATTATCTCTACCCTTTACATGCTTTTGTTTCTCTTTAAAAAAAAAAGAAAAGAAAGAAAAAAGGAAATAAAGCTTTTATAAATAAGGAGAGGAAGAGGGATTGAAGGGAAGGTAGGGAAAGAAAACAAAAAGAATTAAAATATATCGTGTACAGGTTGAGTGTGATGGCACATGCCTGTAATTTCAGTACTTGGGAGGCTGAGGCAGAAGAGTAGCTGTGAGTTTCAGGTCAGCCTGGGCTACAAAGTGAGTTCAAGGCCAGTGTGAACTGCATAGTGAAACCTTGTCTCTAAAAGACCAAAAAAAAAAAAAAAAACCCACAAAAGATATATCATGACCAGATACAAATTCCCTATGATAAATGTGATCATTATGCATACCTAAAATGTACCAATAAACTTAGTTAATTGGAAAGTAAAAAAAGAAAAACAGGAATTTAAATTACGTAGCTCTCCCTGGCTTCACCTAGCAGCTCCCAGACTGTGGTGTGCAAGAGGGGACAGCTCAGTGCTCTGGAAGGACGGACTGCACACTCTCAGCCTCTCGCTCCTTAACAGGGGTAACAGCCCGGGAAGAAGGGGCATCGGCTAAAGCAGGTCCTCTCTGTTCCACCTTCACCAGCCCGGGGCAGTGATATTCCCCCTATGAGCAGGTGAAACCAGCAGTCAGGGGTTAGATTTCCCTCAGCCTCATCCAGCAGATGAAGGCACTGTTCCAGAACGTGATCAGCCACCAGAGTAGTAGTGGGGGGACTGGGAGTCCCATCCAGGGATACATGTTACCTTTGATGACTACACAGTGTCTCTTATCCCAAACTGTGACAGCCCGGTTCCAAGGTAAGCTGTCCAGAGGAAAGGGGCTCACACCATAATGCACTTCTACCAGTGCTCTCTCTCACATCCCAGCTCTCCAGATACTGCAAAGACCTTCGGAAAGCCAAACAGCCTTATTTATGTGCTATATAACTAGGATATATGAAAACTGTCTTAAACAATTTTTGTTGAAGATTTACAGCAAACAGAAAAAAAATGAAGTTCAGCACTTATAGCCTGTGGAGAAGGCAGAGGAAAGTAGATAGAGAAGACAATTCTAGCAGAAAAATTGAACGAGATTTCTTTTTCTTTCTTTTTTTTTTTTTTTTACTTTCTTCACATGGAGCTATAGTTTGGAAACACATATTAAAACAATATGGATCAGATCACTCACCACACAGAGGGGCTAATTCTTGAATTAACAATCAGAAAATATCCTTTGGGCGTGATAGCAGCCCACATCAAAGCCGCCACTGGGGAACTCTTGGAAGTTACCCATGAAAACTTAAAAATACAGAAAGCAGCTATCTGCAGCGGTGCAGCATGCAACTCATCATTTAGGGAAGCTTCATTATCAATTATTTATGTCTTGCATTTCTTATCCCTATTTTCCAAGTGCATAATTTATAGAGAGGGGTGGTGCCTAGTTGCCTTCAGTTTTTTTTTTTTTTAAAGCAATCTTCTCACAACACAAGCCATTTACTGTTGAACCTTAGGATATATCTTATGTACATTAGGAAGCATATATTTGCGGTACATTAGGTAAAGTTGGAACGGTTTAAGATTTTACCCTGATGGGCTATTTGCTCAGTGATGAATAAGGAATGGAGGGAAGCAGGTTTGGGCTCTCGAGGTAGCAGCTTGTGTTCAGTATGGGACCACTGAGTTCCCAGTACCTGTGGGCAGTCAGGTAAGAGATCTAGAAGTCCACAGGCTACTGGCTTACAGTGGTAGTGACTGGACCTAGCAAAGGAAGAGCAAGTCGCTTAAATAAATGTCATATTATCTGCATATAACCTAGGCACTTCTTCCCATATATTTTATTTTATTTTCGATTTTTTAAAATTTTTTGGTACAAGGTCTTGTTATGTTGCCTTGAATTCACTACAGAGCCCAGGCTGGCCTTGAACTCATGACACTCCTCCTGCCTCAGCCTCCTGAATGCTGAGATTATAGACATGTGCCACAATGTCCGGCTTCCCATATATTTCATACCATCTCCAGGTTACTCATAATACCTAATACAATAAAATGTTATGCAAATAGTTGTTATATTGTTTAGGGAATAAAAAAGTTTGCATTTTTTTGTTTGGGATAGACACAATTCTTTTCCCTTTTTTTTTTTTTTTTTGGTACTGGGGATCAAGTTCATGACCTCACACTTAACAGGCAGGTGTTTGCGCCGCTAAATCCCTGGCCCTCCCTAAATATTCTTGACCCATAGTTGGATGAATCTATAAAAGCATAGCCCATGGATATGGAAGGCTATTTTGAAAACTGGTAAGTACTATAAGGGGAAAGCATGAAACATTTATCTTGTCTTTCCTATAAGAGCTGTACCTCCATGTGAGTGACAAATTAACAGACAAGGGAAAGTCTCTCCTTACAGTGTATTCCAGCTAATAAACACAGAAGGAATGACAGCATATCAGTTATACAGTACACTCCTTAACAAATTAATGAGTCAGAAGAGAACAAGAAGTCACCAAGAAGCAAGCCCTCCCTGTGAATTGATGCCATGCGCAGGCTGCTGGGGGGAGAGCCAGATGACAGTCCCTTATGGTACATGGACTGGGGAACAAGAAGAGCCAACCCACCCCACCCCCACCATAAGTGACCAACTCATCCAGAGAAGCTCAGGCTGTGATGATAGCTACTGAGGTAAAATACAATTCAATGCTTGTAGTGTTTAGTGTTTCACTGACTTTGCAGGTCTAAGCAGGTAGCCTGATCATCTATTCAGAAGATAACAATGCACAGTGTAGCATCTGGGGGGGTCTCCTTCTGCAGGTGGGAGCCATTGTTAGCTCACTTTTATCCTGTTTTGAAGTCCTGTATCATTTTCACTGTTTTGTTGGGTTGGGTTTCACTGTTTTGTTTTGTTTGATTTTATTATATCCAATGGCATGGGTAACTATTTCAAAGATAACATGATATATTATGGTAGTCATTTTGTATTTACTCTTATCTTGTTTTGAAGTCCTTTACTGTATTCATTGTTTTGTTTTTATTGGTTCTGTTTCATTCTGTTTTGTTTGATTTTTACTGTATCTGAAGGTACAGGTAATTATTTTGAAGATAACAAGAGGCATTATGGTAACCACTGTTGATTTCCTATTGTTTTGAAATCCTGTGTCATTTACACTGGTTTGTTTTTATTGGCTTTATTCTGTTTTTATTTTGCTTGGTTTTATTCTCTTTAAAATAAAAAAAAAAATAATGAATCATCAATCGCCAATTTCCTTCCCCTAAAAAAAGACAATCAGATATGAGCCTGGCAATGGTCAACAAAGTCACACTGCCCATTATGGACATTATTTTAAAGCTCTAAGAAAACAAATCTGATCAAACTGCTGAATCTAACCACCAACTTACAGGAAACAGAAGGAAATATGATTAATGACATAGTTCAGGAAGGCAATCAGCAAAATTCAGTTCGGGAAAAACTACCAGGCAAATGACCAGTTTTCTTCAACAAATATATAGGAGGTATGATTAAAAATAATAATAATAGGCCTGGGGGTATAGCTCTGCAGCACAGCACCTGCTTGGCAATCTCAAGGTCTGGAGTTCGATTCCCGGTACAAAAAATGATAATAATAATAATAATAGTAAGATTACAGCCAGTCATGGTGGTACATGCCTGTAATCACAGCACTTGGGGGGCTGAGGCAGGATTGTTGTGAGTTTGAGGCCAGCCTGGGTGACACAGTGAGTACAAAGTCAGTCTAAATTACAGAGCAAAGAGTTTACAATAGGGCAGCACTTGTGCAACACTGAGAATGGAAAAACACCACTGAATTGTTCATTTGAAAATGATTAATTTTAGCTGGGCCCCAGTAGTCCCAACTAATGGGAAGTTAAGGTAGGAAAAATTCTTGGAGCCCGAGAGTTGAAGACCAGTTTGGGCAACATAGCGAGAAGCCATCGCAAATCCATGACTAACTGAATGAATGAATGAATGAATGAATGAATTTTATCTTTAATTTTCAAATATATATTGTAAGAAATACACAGACCATTACCAAAATTATTCCTCTTAAATGTCATCTGTGAGATAAGTGACACTGGGCCTACTTTTCAGTTGAGGACACGGAAGGTGGAAGAACCCAGTGACAATACCAAGCTCCACAGCTCAGACACAGCAAAAGCAGAGAGAGAGACCTGGCTTGAACCCGAGGCCAGCACACGTCCCCACCCCATGTCCCAACTGTATACATCATCTACCTGTGTGACAGTGGCAAGAGCTGCGGGAGGGCATGGAAACCACTCTCATCCCCATGCATACACTGACATGGGTGAGGGCAAACCATGTGGATGCTTACATTCTAACAATGCAAGACACGCTGCCAACACCAATGAGACACAGAGTCAAAGGAAGAGAGAGTATTGTATTATGAAGGATATTAATGGCAATGTGTCTTTTACTATAACAACTTTTTAAATTTAAATATTTATTGTATTTTTTATTACCCCACAAGTGTGTTATTTCACATCTATGTGGAAAACAAGCTAAAGCTTTGGAGTCCTTTACGTCATGCACAACATCTGACTTACTTTTCCTGTGTTGTAGGAAAAAGAGAGACAACACACTGATGATAAAATGCTCAACCTGATAAGGGACAGGTTTTTTTCCTTTCCAGCAAAAGCAAACAAAAATTGTAAATCAGTTCTCAAAAAATATTTTGTTTTCCACATTGACTTGAAATACTATTTTTTAGTTATCTAATGGAAGAACCAGTAAGTAAAATATATAGCCCCTCAGCCCAGAATAAAATATGAAATTAAACACACATATTATACTGTTCTTTGCATTTTTGGACAAAAAAAAACAGATCTCCAGGCATAGGCAAAAATTATAGAATATGCAATGTTATTAACATATACACAATTAACCATGCAGCTTTCCAAAATATTATTAGAAAAAAGTATGCTAACAATATAAGGTAAAACCTGATATAACTCTGAATTTATATAAGAGGAATTACAAAGATCAACTAGATATTTATGAAATAAACAATTTTACTACAATTTCCAGAGTCTCTCAAAGTTTCTAGAGGTCCTTTGTCCAGACCAAGACACAGAAGCACAGCTCAGCTCTCCGCCAGAGTGCCAAAGGGACCAATCACACACAACTGCTTTAAGGTCGCTCTTTAAAAATACTTCATAAACCAGTGTGGTGGTGCACTTCTGCAATCCCAGCACTTGGGAGGCTGAGGCAGGAGAATCATTGCAAGATTGAAGCCAAGGGCCAGGGATTTAGCTCAGCGGCATAAGCACCTGTTCTGCAAGTGTGAAGTCATGAGTTCAATCTCTGGTACAAAAAAAAAAAAAAAAAAGACTGAGGCCAGCCTGGGCTGCAAAGTGAGCTCAAGGCCAGCCCAAACTGCATAGCAAAACCTTGTTTTAAAAAGACCAATAAATAAATAGGGAAGGAAGAAGAGAATGTCTATTCTAGAGAAATAACTGGACAAGCTTTTTCCAGCCAAATGTGGAGAAAAATTAACTATAAAACCAACTCGACTGTACCAATAACAATTAGAAATTAAAATGTAATTTTTGCAGGCATGGTGATGTATGTCTAGAATCTCAGCTACTCAGGAGCCTCAAGCAGGAGGACTGCAAAAGCTCAGATCAGCCCTGGCCCCCCAGCAAGACACCGTATTTTTTTTTAAAGTCATTTTTCTAAGAGCAGGTTTATGAAATGGAAATAAGTGGACAGCTAAACATGCAGTGAAGTTTACAAAAGGCAACCAGAGCCCACTCTTGCTCACTCAGAAAAATCCACCCAGTCACCCATTGTTTTTTCTCTAAAACAACGATCACACTGGGCCTTTTCATTATCTTAGATGAGTTACCAGACAGTAACCAGCTGGCCTTTGATGTCTTTATCTATATTTCAAGGCTTTCCAATTCAGATGCCTGGTTCCATTTCAGCATTTTCACTTGCACTCTGTTGTGTTGTTTTAAAAGCTATAGATTTCACACTAGCCACTGCTACTGCAGACCAAGTCTGTCGGTAAAAATACAACACGTGCCACAAATGCAAACCCATGTCCTCAAAGATCCTAAGAATGTGCTTTACCACCGAGTTACACTCCATGCTCCACAATATCTAATCTAATCTAAAAAATTTAATAGCCCAGCCAGGTGTGGTGGTATACCCTAGAAGGCTGAGGCAGGAAACTCACAAATTAGAGCCAGCTTGGACACTTTTAACAACTTAGTGAAACCCTGTTTCAAAGTTTAAAATGCAGTACAGAAAAAAAAATACAGTACAGAAAAGAGGTGAAGATGTAGCTTAGTGTGAGAGTCCTGGGTTTAATCCCCAATACTGAAAAAAATTTAATAGCCCATTTATAAAAAGTAAAGGGTCAGGAGGTTGAGGCAGGAGGATGGCCATGAGTTTGAGACCAGCCTGAGACACACAGTGAATTCAAGGGCAGCTTGAACTACATAGCAAGGCTGTCTCAAAAAAGACAACAACAACAACAAAAAACCCAGTAAAAGGTCTGCGGACATAGCTCAGTGGCAGTGTGGATGTTCAGCGCGCTCAAGGCCCTGGGCTTGATCCCCACTGCCACCACCAAAACCAAAACCAAACAAACAAACAAATAAAAAACTGATAAAATTAATTTAAACATATTTTATTATTCCATTATATTAAAAATATTATTGTTTCAACATGCAATCAATATAAAAATTATTACAGAGTTCTGCATTTACTTTTACTGAGTTTTCAAACCAGACACATACTTCCTACTGTGCATTGCTCACTTCAGTCCAGGGAAGGCACATTCATTGGCCGATGGCTACCGTGCGGGACACAGTGGCTCCAGACACACTACCCCTTAGCGCCCAACTTCGGCTTAGTCTCCCTCCCCATGTTCTGGCTCTCCAGGAACAAAGGACAACTCCAGCAGGATTTGCGCTACACTGAGGGAACCCCATCCCACCAATGGCAACTTCTGAAGCAGGAGTTCCAAATCAATAAATTGACTTCAACTCTCCACAAAGAAAAATGCAACTATTTGACACTAATTACATAAACGATAAGAACAATTTCATTTAGAATTCACTATCTCAAATAAGTTAACTAACTGTTTTAAATTTAAACTTTTGGGGTACATTCGTAATACCACAGTCAAATTATTGATTAGCAGATTCCCTAAATTATGTCTGCTTCAATGAGATACTATGACACTTGCTACCAAACTACCATGAACTACAATACCATGCTATAAAGGACAATTAAACTCATTTTCCTACAACTCTATGTTTATGGGCACCCTGAATGTTAACAAACAAGTAATTCAATTTTAAAATAACTTTTCAGTGGGGGATTTAGTTCAGTGGCATATATGCCTGCCTGGCAAGTGTAAGGTCATGAGTTCGATCCCTGGTACCAAAAAACAAAACAAAACAAAACAAAACTAAAAAACCTTTTCATTCCAATCTATGAAGTTACTGAAATATGCTTGGCTACAGAAAGAGGCTTGGGGGCAAAACAACTCTTTAGACTTCTAAATAACAGCCGTTTATTTACTATCACAGCACAATTCCAAACCAAAAATTTTAAACTTGTTGAAGTCATAGCAACCTTACATTTTATAAGCAAACTGGGTATTTTAGTCACTATCTCATGCTAAGAGAAAGTTTTTACTTGCAGAACTTGTAACCACTTTTGAACTCAGTCCTATAATGCTACAGAGCTGCTTGTGTGATGTGTTTATTGTTAAGGTACTTGGGACTGAGCTCAGGGCCACATCCTCAGTCCCTTATTTTCTATTTTGACACAGTCTAAGTTGCTAAAATGACCAGGATGGGTTTGAACTCATGATCCTTCTGGTTCAGCCTCCCAAAGTACTATACGTGTGTGCCACCATGTCCAGCCTCATTCACATTTTTATTTTAAAAATAACACAAGTATTAAAAGTCCTTTACAGCCAATAACAAATGCTGGCAGAGCTGTGGAGACAAAGGAACCCTTCTGCACTGTTGGTGGGAATGCAGACTGGTACAACCGCTGTGGAAATTAGTGTGGAGATTCCTCAAAAAACTAGGACTAGAGGTTCCATTCGATCCAGCTATTCCTCATCTTGGTATCTTCATGAAAGAATCAAAAGCATCATACCACAGTAATATATGCACACTCATGTTTACAGTTTGCAAGAGCTAAATCTTGGAAACAACCTGAATGCCCATCAACTGATGAATGTATAAAGAAGATGTGTGTGTGTGTGTGTTTTGATACAATGGAGTACTATTGGGCCATAAAGGATAAGCCTGAGTTATTTCTAGCTAAATGGTCGCACCTTGAGGCCATTCTCTTACGTGAAATAAATCAGACACATGTGTGTAAATACCACATTGTTTCCCTGGTGTGAGAAACTGAAAGTGTAAATAAGAACCAAAATGTGTAATAGATATTGTGAAATAGGAAGAAAATGTTCCAATGGGAGGGGTAACTAGGGAGGGTGGAGGGAGAAAGGAAGGAAGGGAAAAGAAAAAAATGAGAGAAGAAAAAAATGGAAACAAAGCTTTTGTAAATAAGGAGGGGAGGGTAGAGGAATGGGAAAAAAAGAATCAAGTTATATCATGTACAGGTACAAATTCCCTATAATGAATTTAATCCTTATCTATACCTAAAATGTACCAATAAGCTTAATTAATTAAAAAAGATATAAATCTTTGCCCATAAAATTTTAAAGACAATAATCTAACTGCAGTCCATGAGAAGTAATAACATCGCTAACAACTCAGTAGTGGCTTTCCAGAATTCTCCTAAAATACACAAATATGGGGCTGGGGATTTAGCTCAGTGGTGTAAGTGCCTGTCTGGCAAGCACAAGGTCATGAGTTCAATCCCCTGTTTAAAAAAAAATATATATATACATATATACATATATACATATATATATATATATATACATACACATACACACACACACACACACAAATACATCCAGGTTTTCTGTTTAACTTTATTTTTTAAAAATTAAAGGGGATGGTTCAGACTCAATCTCCACTTTGCTTTTCCTACCTAATGCACTTGTAGGCATCTTTCTGTATCTGCACTTATGGCTGGGCCTGTTTCTATGGCTACATATAGTTAATAATAATATTGTGGAACCTTTGTGCCTGAGGGCTTGCACGATACTAACAAGTACCACATGGCTATTTCTTGCAACCCCATGGATCTACATTTTTATTCTACAGAGGAGGAAAATAAAGCAGTAAAGGTTAAGTAGCTTTCCAAGGTCACACAGAACGAGGCAGTGTCAGGTTCCCGGAGCACTGAGCACGGAGCACTGAGCTAGCCGTGTGTGCTTTTAACCTTTCTATGTGTTCCCACTGCACAGCCAAACTTAATTGTTTCCTTGCTGATAACAACATCCTCCAATTTTCTTTCCAGTTTCTGTTGCTTCCTTTTTTCTTTTCTTTCTTCTTTCTATTTGATTACTTTTACATCTGGAATTTGTGGATATGGACTGTGAGGTGAGGGATAAGAGTTTAATTTTTTTTCTTTGCCTTTTTTTTTTGTACTGGGGATCGAACTCATGACCTCACACTTGCCAGGCAGGCACTTTTGCCACTGAGCTAAATCTCCAGCCCTAATTTTTTTCATAAATAGAAAATGTTATTGAATCTATTTCTTGACTGCTGCACTTACTCCATAATCTGAAATGTGTTTTTATCACGTTCTGTATCCCTGGGTAAGAGCTCTGTTCCATCCTGAGCCAGAACACCACATCGCAGCCACTGTAGCATCACGGTGCGTAAAGCCAGGGGCACATCCACAGCCCCAAACCTTCCCACATTCCCAAGTCCCGGCCCCAAGCACTGTGCCTAGCTTCCTTCTACTTGGGGGTGCTGTCAAATCCTTCTCTGTCACCACAGTTTTGAGACCTTTCAGCTTCCCTGTATTTCTAATTACAGAGACATTCTTCCTTCCCCATTCTGAGGACAACTCCTTCACCTAAATTCTCATCACCAAATGCTTCTGATGTTTTCAAATGAGATTAAAGTATGATTTTTCTTCCTCTTTGAAATAAAATGGAAAAAAACAAAGGTTGAAGCATTGAGCTACATCCCCAGTCCTTTTAAATTTTATTATGAGACAGGTCTTGTTAAATTACCTAGGTTGGCCTTGAACTCGTGACCTTCCTGCCTCAGCCTCCCATTGTGAACCATCCCATTTAATTTTTTGAGCAGCTAGGATGACAGACATGCGCCACCACAACGAACTCGCTTTTGCTTTGACTGAGGCTTCCCCAGTAACCATCCTTCTCTTTTTAATTTATTTTTTAAAAATCAGAACATGTATTGCATGAATAATTGTTGAAAATCCCAAGATGAGCTGAATGCTGCAACAGCATCCTTCTTTCTTACTGCTCCCGTTTCTCCTCTTCCACTGGCTTTCCTGCCTCCTTCTATAAGCCTACTCTGGTCTCCCAATTTAAAGCTCAACACTCATATCCTCTGCTCCCCAAAACTCCAGCAGTTCCGGGGCTGTTCTTGTTTGCTCTACTGCAGGCCCACAGCCTTGGGTCTGTCTCCTCCCCTTTCATTCTCTTCCCTCTCTCTTCCTCACAGAATCAAAGGTTCTGTTTTGTTGTTTTGTTTTTTTTTTTGAGACAAAGTCTATCCACATCATTCAGATTGGCCTTGAACTCAATCCTCCTGCCTCAGCCTCCCAAGTGCTGGGATTTCAGGTGTGCCCTGGGAGTATCCTTCACAAATCTTTAGTAAAACCTACACTTTAAATACCTTACATGAATGGAATGTTTTAAAGCAACTAAAGAATGGACTGGTGTCACATCTCTTGCAGGGCAGCAGCAAACTGGAGCCCTGGAGCCCAGGAGCCCAACTAGGGCCAATGTTAGTCCCTCAAGAATTCTCAGGGCTACAAAGAGGGTAGAAGAATGCTGTATTCTATGATTCTGGGGAGTAGGTGGGTTTCTGTCTAATTCTTATAAAGCAGTAAATCCTCAGGTAACATTTAAACTCGTTCTAAATGCAATATCTACAGAGCATGGTGACTGTCAGCCTGTAATCCTACCTCCCCAGGAGGCTGAAGCAGGAGGAGCTCAAGTATGATGGCCTAGGCACCCAGAGGGGACTCTATTAAAAACAAAAATTGACCAATCAACAAACAAAAATAACACAGCAAAAGCAATTTCCACTCCAGACTCTCCACTTCTGTCAATGGTGCTTCACTACTGTGGTCACTTAGCTATCAGAGCCACAGAAAACAGCACATTGCCGGGGCGATCCACCCGCCTATGTCACTGGGAGGTTCAGGCAGCAGGACTGCAAGTCTGAGCTCAGTGTGGGCAACTCTGCAACTTAAGCCCTGTCTCAAAATAAAATAATACAATAAAATGAAATAAAATAAGTAAATAAAGGAAGTAGGGTTGTGGCCCAGTTCAAAAGTCCGTGAGTTCAATCCCTAGTACCTAGGGGTGGGTATGGGAACCACAAGGAAAGCAGCCTAGTCAACAAGCCACACCCAAGTTCCATTACAGTGGATTATCATGGAACAACTGTTCACTAAATCCCCAGGCTTCCAGCCTATTCTCTCTACCACCCACACCTCTTAATGAGACCCTGTTTTTTAGATTAAAAAATTTGAGCCAGGCATGGTGTAGGACAACACCATGTGCGTGTGTGCATGGTGGGGTGTTGAGACAGGGTCTCAATATGTAGTTTGGGCTGGTCTCAAACTCACCATGTAGCCCAAACTGACCTCAAACTCACATCGATCCTCCTCTGTCAGCCTCCCGAGTGCTGGGATTACAGGCATGGGTCACTGTGCCTGGTGAATTATAAAGTTCTTTATAAACTCCAGGTACAAATCATTTATTGTATATATGATTTGTAAACGTTTTCTCCTACCCTCTGGGTTGTCTTTTTTACTTTATAACCTTTTAAATTAATTTCTTGATGATGTGAGGTATGGGTCTGAGTTTGTTTATTTGTGCTTGTTAGTATCAAATTGTCCCAACACTGCTTATTGAAAAGACCGTTTTCTTCACTGAATTGTTCTGGTACTTTTATCAAAGCCAACTGATAAATGTAAGCATTTAGCTCAGGCTTGAAATTCTGTCCATTGATCTAAATGACTTTCATTATGCTGATAACATGCTGTCTTAATTACTATAATTTTAAAAATATAGTAGTGAAAGTCCAACTTCATTCTTTTTCAAAATTGTTTTGGATATTCTATGTCCTTTGTATGTCCATGTAAATGTCACGATGGTCAATGTCTACTACAAAGGCTGCTGGGACTTTGAAGGAAAGGCATTCAAGGTATAGGTCAATTTGTAGAACACGGCAGCTTAACAATATTGAGGCTTCTAATCCATGAACATAAGTGTCAGCAATGATTTAGATCCTTTTAAATTTCTATGAGGCATCACTCTCAGCAACATTTTCGAATTTTCAGCATATCAGGCTCACAGTTCCTTTGTTAAATTTATTCCCAAGAAATTTATTCTCTTTGATATGATTAGGAATGGACTTATTTTCCTCATTTAACTTTCAGATTGTTTGTATATAAGAATACAATAAGCCGGGCTCTAACTCTGGAGGGCTGCTTACCTGATATCTACAAGGAACTGGGGTTGGCCTCCAGCATAGGAAAACAACTAAAAATACAATTGATTTTGTTATTGATCTTGTTTCTGCAGTGTTCCTAGTTTTAGTGTGCGTATATGTGCATGTGTATATGTTTAATCCTAACAGCATGTCATCTATTAATAAAAACAGCTTTATTTCTTCCTTTACAGGCTAGAGGACTTTTTTTTTTTTTTTTTTTGAGACAGGGTCTCTATGCAGTTCAGGCTGGCCTTGAGCTCACTTTGTAGCCCAGGCTGGTCTCGAACTCCCAACAATCCTCCTGCCTCAGCCTCCAGAGTGCTGGGATTACAGGCGTGAGCCACCACACCTGGCTTTAGAGGACATGTTTTAAATTTTTTTTTGCCTTTTTTTTTTTTTTGCCAATTACAATATCAAATAGCAAAAGCTGATAATCCTTTCTTGTTGCTGATATTAGCAGGCAAGCATTCATATTTCACCATGAAGTTATGATGCTGATTTTTCATAGATGTTCTTTATCGGGTTGAGAAAGTTCCCTTCCATTACTAGTTTGGCAAGAGTTTTACCACTGATGGGCAGTGGATGCTGTCAGTTTGTCTACATCTATTGAAATAGTAAGTAATTTTTGTTTTCTGTTCTATTTGTTGTTTTGTTGTTGTTCTATATTGTTCTTTTTGTTTTTATGAGACAAGGTGGCACTACGTAGTTCAGATTAGTCTTGAACTCAGTATGTAGCCCAGGCTGGCCTCAAACCTGCAGCGATTCTCCTGCTTCAGCTTTCCAAGCACTGGTATAGGCATGTGCCATCATGCACAGCAGTGTTTTGTTCTATTAATATGGTATATTAACACCAATTAGGCATTAGATAGGAAATCAAACTTGCACGACTAAGATAGATCCCCATACGGTTATAATATATTCTGTATACTCATTTATTTTTGTAATGCATGCATCCTACCTCTGCCACTAAATAACAAGTACTGAAATTTTAGAAGAAATGTAATCTTGCTTGGGGGAGGAACTGGGGATTGAACCTAGGGGCTCCCTGCAATTGAGCCACATCCTCAGCCGCCATGTTTATTTGTTTGTCTGTTTTAGTTTTCAAAACAGGGTCTTGCTATGTAATCCGGAATGGCCTTGAACTCATGATCCTCCTACCTCATCGTACATGATCATGCCCTGTCCCAGACTTTTATTTTTGAGATAAAAATCTCACAAAGTTGTCTATGCTGAGCTCAAATTTATAATCCTCCTGCCTCAGCTTCCCCAGCAGCTGAGATCACAGATCTGTACCACTGTGTGCCCAACAGATGTGTAATCTCTATTTCTTTCCTAAATCCATTTTATTTCAAGGAGGAAAAAAAAATGAAAATTCAAAAGAAGTGTAATCTTTAAATAACGATTTTTAACAAGGGTGTCATGTTTGTTTTGTGTGCTCAAGCACTCTTTCGGCAACTAGAAACTCAAGCTTACCACCTAGTTAGCAGGAATAAATCAAATAGGAAGCTCTCAAAAAAAAAAAAAATAGGAAGCTCTCGTGACAGTTACATTGCTGATGTCCTCTTGGCCAGGCTGCAGTGTTCAGTTTTCTATCCCAAATACTAGTCCAGATGCTGGCAGGAGGGATTTTAGGACATGATTAACATCTCTACCAGTGGACTTTAAGGAAAGGACATTGCCCTTGATAATGTGGGTAGACTTCACTGAACCCATGACAGGACATAAGAGTAAACCCTGAGGTTTCCCAAAAAGGAGGAAATTCTGCCTCAGGAGTGTAACACAGAAATCCTTCCAGTCAGCTGGCCTGCCACAGAGATTTCAGACTTGCCAGCCCCCACACTCATATGTGCCAATTCCTCAAAATAAACCTCATACGTATCTCCTGTTCTGCTCTGCAGAACCCGGATTGCTACAACCACCAAATACCAACTAGCATTGTTAGCACTGCCTTCTATGGCCCATGTCACAAATTACAAACTTGATTTGGAGTCATCTACCCTGTACGGGCCACAGGCATGAAAACCGTGAACTTACAGATAAGAACTCACAAGCTGCTATACGCTCCAGGGATTACTTCAGCCTGCCAAGCACAGAAACAAAGGTGCTTGCTGTTGGCAGAGGAAATCAGCAGGGACTGGGGAAATGGAACTCCTCTGCTGCCTGAGCAATGCTCTACTCCTGTGTCCCAAGAATCCTAAAATCTCTACCTATCCCCACTACCTGGCCCAAAAGGGTCAAAGGCAGTAATGCAGGAATCCAGCTACCTGTGTGATCTTCCTGGTGACCCTAACCAGTGGCCTGGTCATGTACTCTGGCTCCCTTCTGTCACGTACAGGTTGAGAGCACATTTTTCAGTGATTCTTCTATAGGTGCATTCAGAGCAGTGCTTGCTTTATCTGATTCTGCTTACTGTTCATCTGTCAGGATTTCTCTCAGTCTTAATGCATCATGAATAGCCTTTATTTGCTAGTATTAAAAGCATATACTCTCTCATTCCTAGGAATGTGGGATGTAAAGGTGAGACTGCCAATTTTGCTTACTCCCTCATCTTGAGCCTAAAGACATAATATGTTATCAATAAATAGTTGTTGAATGAATGGATGGGGGAAGAACCCCTATACACTGGTTCAAGCACAATGCACAGTATATAGCTGGTGCTCAATAATGCATATTAACAGTAGTAAGTGAGAAAAGAAATGCTAAAGAACAAAATAATATAAACACCATCACATAAGAAATCAAAGTCCCTAAATCACAAAACAAAATTAAGAACTGAAACTAATCAGTCTGGTTTCAGTCAAGTAAAGTAAAAATTAAAAAAAAAACAAAAAACAAAAACAAAAAAAAAACTGGGGTATTTTAAAAGTAGGAGAACTATTATCTTCTAAATGCTAAAAACTAACACTAGCAGCAGGCATGGTGGCACACACCTGTAATCCCAGTACTCAGAAGGTTGAGGCAGGAAGATTGCTGCGAGTTCAAGGTCATCTTGGCCTACATAGTAAGGTCTTGTGTCAAAAAAACTCAAAAAGGGTAGCCAACTCAGGACCCCCTTTGCCTCTCTCAGATAGAAGCTTCCCCCAATAAATGTATTTTGCTCTTAAAACAAAACAAAAACCTAACATTAATGAGCCGTAGGTATAGCTCAGTGCAGAACATGTACTTAGCATGTTCCATCCCTTAGCACCTATATGATTTATCTTATCTACTTTATTTTATTTTATTTTATTTTATTTTATTTATTTTGTAGAGGGATCAGGACCTTACACTTGCCAGGCAGGCACTATGCCACTAAGCTATGTCTCCAGCTAGCACCTATATAAATAGATTGACTCACTTAAAGAAGCTTAAAGACATTTTTATAAAAATTACTGTATTTGAAAAGGCAGAAGCTTACCCTACATTTAAAAAAACTGCTCTTGCCATGGGACAACTCATTCAATAAGCAAATGCATACCCCAATATTACAAAAATCTGGAGGATGACGATATACATGTGATTAACATCTACAATCAGATGATTTTAAGCAAAGGAGATTACCCTCAATAATAAGGATGAGGACCCTTCATCTAATCAGTTGAAAGCAAAAATTAAGGTTTAACTAGGTTAACTGCTCAGGACTCTGATTACCATTCTGCATTCTTATACAAACTATCTCTTAAGACTTCATAAAATAAACTATTACATTTTACAATCTGCTCAAATCTGTTTAGAGAAATGGAACTATATTTATGAGGTACTGATTTACATGAATTCAACTGTCTTTATAGTGTGTCTTTTTCTTCCTGGATTGAAAATACAGGCCTAATGGCTTTTATCAATGTGGATTTTCCTGTTACAAAATGGGCATGTATGCATAAAAACAACCACCTCATCAAAAGCACACCTTTGCTAAATAAATGAACATGGGCTTTTAAAGAAGCAAAGATCTAGCCGGGCATGGTGGAGCACACCTGAAATCCCAGCACTCAGGAGGCTGAAGCAGGAGGATCATTGCAAGTTCGAGACCAGCCTGGGCTACAAAGTGAGCTCAAGACCAGCCTGAACTGCATAGTGAGATGCTGTCAAAAAGACCAAAAAAAAAAAAAAAAAAGCAAAGATCATAGATAAGAATTAAAAGCATCTCTGATCTCTAACTCAAAAATTTAAGTCACAATGAAATAAAAGTAGTTAGCATAGAATTGGTTTGTATGCTAATCAAAAATAAAAATACTATATAGAAGCTAACTCCCTCACACATTCTGTTACTTAAATGGTTGATATTCATGCTTTCATTAACAAAGCTAAAATTCACCTAAGAACATAAGAGTAACATTATTCATTGCTGCATGTTTTCAGTTGCAAAATATTGAAAAAAAACCAAAAAGTTCATCAATAGGAGACTGAAACACAAGCCAATGATACACATGTTGAAGGAATATTACACAGGCATTAAAAAGAACTCTCAAATATAGACTATAAAAAGATCTCCCATATTTTCTGAAAGTGAAAGAACAAGGGTAGAAGCGTATCAATAGCATGTTATGCTTGTACACTATTTGTATAAGAAACTCTAGAAGAAGCCATGTGTGGTGGCATATGCCTAAAATCCCAGCACTCAGAAGGCTAAGGCCAGGGAATCATGACAAGTTCAAGGTTACTGAGGCTACATAGTGAGTTCAAGGCCATTCTGAACTACATAGCAAGACCCCGTATCAAAAAACAAAAAAGAAAGGAAATTCTGGAAGAATTCTAAGGAAACCAAAAGTTACTTATGGTTGGGAAGTGTATGAAAAGGAAGGGAAGCTAGGTGAATGAACTACACAGTCAGGACAAAATTTTCACCATGTGCCTTTCATCCATTTAAACTAACCCACCCGCAGTGAGAATGCCTGTAATTCCAGCACCCTGGAAGGCTGAGACAGAGGGATCTCAATTTCAGGCCCAATTGGTACAATTTAAGAAGACCCTGTCTCAAAATTTAAAAAATTAAACAAGGGTGGGGATGTAGCTCGGTATGAAGGCCCTGGGCTCAATTCCCAATATCACAAAAATAAATAAACAAACAAATAAATAAAGAGATGCTTGTCTTCTTTAGCACTGTTCCGTGCAGTCACGGTTGGCCAGAGTTTATTAAAATACTCACGTTCTGCAGCTCTATCGCAAGCCTTGCTAAAGCAGCTCTTGCTCATGCTCATCTCTGAAGGATTCATTCTTTGGCACAAAAGCAGTGTGAAACAGAGCTTTGGCAGACACTCTGCAGGGAGGCAGGTTCATTGTCTGTTCCCTGCTTTTTCACCTGGCAGAACCTGGACACACTGCTGAGAAACCAGCTCCGCTCATTAGCATGTCTTTATTTTACCAAAAGGCCAATGGCTGCGTTCCAATTCTGACACCTCACTCACTCCGCTTTCACCCAAATCCCCATGAGATCCCAAACCAGAGAAGAGGCGGTGTCCATGGGACCCCCAGAAGTACTGAAAAGACCAAGTTAAAAAACAAAGAGCAGATACCGATCCCGTGCCAGCAGTTCAGATGGGATTCTCTGCTGCTGTTCTGCACTTCCAGTGCTGATGCCACCAGCCAGCAGCGAGAGGCAGTCACCTTTTTTAACTGAAGGTGCGCGTCTGAAAACAAACACGGTGCTCCTGGGCACTGTACACACCTCATCCCAATGCCTAGGCCGACAAGGACGCTTGCAGCTCTTCTGGCAAAGGGACTCTTACTCTCAGATTCACAAACGTTTCTGTGGAAATACTTTTGGTTTTTCTTCTGAAGGTCCCTAGAAAAAGACCAGCCTTGCAGACGCAAGTTGGACCTCCCTCCTGTAACAGGCCACGGGACCTTTCCCATGGGAATCCTCGTGCTAACCTTGCCGGGTCCCGGATGCGACAAGCCGGGGACAGCACCTGGCCCAGGTGCGCGTCATCCAGGCCGAGGCCATCTCCCGTGGGACCGCCCCAAGACGCGCATCCGCCGGTGCGCGTCCCTGCCGCAGGGCGGATTATCCCTGAGCTGCTCGCGTCCCCCTGCGGAGGGTGACCCCGGTGACCCCGCCAGCCCCTACCGCATCCCACTCGCCGGAGCGGTGCGGAAGACCCCGGCCTTCTCGACGACCCTGCCCCCACCCCGGGAAGCCTGTTCCGTCCCGGAGCCGCCGCGGCCACAGTGTAGCATCCCGACGCACAGTCCCCACCTCCCTGCACCCCTCCTCCGGCCTCACCGGACTTGGGCGGGTAGCGATAGACGGAATTAGACGGGATGTCCACCTCCTCCACACCCGCGTGCTGCCGGCTCGTCAGGGCCCCCATGGCCGCCGCGGCCCGCTCCGCGCTTCACCGCCGCCGCCCACCCCGCGTCCCGTGCGGGGGTCGGCTGCCCGCAGCGGCTGGCTGGGCTGCGGCGCTGCGGCTGTGGCGGCTGAGAGGCCCCGGCGCGCCGCCCACCATCCTCCGCCGGGCACCGCGGCTGCGCCTCTGCCGAGGGGGATGCAGGACTGGGCCGGGGGGCGCCGTCGCCTCAGGCCGTGTGATGTCAGTGGCGACTCGCTCGGGGTCCGCGGCCATCTCAGCCAATGACGCGGTGGGGCGGGAGCGTCCGTCCTTATCTAGCCAATCAGCGGAGAGCAGGGGCGGGGGCCGGCGGCGCGTGTTTAGGATTGAGGCTGGGGCGGGACTGGCGGCGGGGACGCTGTCCGGGGTTCGGGGTCTGCGGAACCTGCGCGCAGTTGACTAGACACAGTGTCGCCCCGTCTGTGACTCCGATTACCGCGCAGGGAACCCCCCTCCTCCTGCAGCCTGCTAGACTCCGCCAGAGCTTGCGCGTCTTTGTCCCAGCATCTGCCCCCGTTCTTACCCCGCCCCCTCCTCGCTGCTTTCCGGACCCCCACCTTCTGTCAGCCTTAGGAAACCCCGCACAGAAGCGCCAACGGAGGGAGCCCCTCGGTTGCCCCCGTTGAGCGGATGGGGTGGGCTAGGAGGGGTCGACATCTCTTGCCCTCCTCTGCGGCTGGACCCCAGGTGCTACCCTCAGTGAGACCAGTTAACGCTGGTGATAGACCGGGAAGACGCGGCCATCCCTGGCCCCTTAGATCGGTTCATATTGCTCTGAACTCTACGTGCTGCTTATGTCCCCCTTGGACAGCTCAGTTAGCACGGAAGTTAGAAGAGCATCAATTTAGGATGAAATGCAGACATTCAACCTCTCCCTGGACCTTGGAAACTAGAAAGATCTGTGATCTGCAAGCGAGGAGCCATCGCTGGAGACGGTCAGATCTGGGACTCCTTTGATAAACACGAAATATTGGGAAGCCTGGACGGGCAGACGTCATTGCACAGCTTAATTACAGACATTTGTGTGTTTTCAACCTTTTATTTTATTTGTGGGCATAGATGTTTTTGTTTGTTTCCTCTGAGTGGGGACTGATCAGCAAAAATTGAAACTGTTAGAACATGACTTCCAATATCTTTCGACAGCATCAAGAGTTTGGGGTAAGCCGGGCGTGGTGGCTCACGCCTGTAATCCCAGCACTCGGGAGGCTGAGGCAGGAGGATCATTGTGAGTTTGAGACCAGCCTGGGCTACAAAGTGAGCTCAAGGCCAGCCTGAACTGACCCTGTCTAAAAAAAAAAAAAAAATTTGGGGTGACGAGTACCCTTGATTAAGTTTGGAAAGCTATTGTACCGGGTCTACCTTTTTCCTGATTATATTTTGCATCCTCTGTCAGCCTCTTTTCAGCAGTAGCCAGCTGATTTGGTGCCAAAGTTACCCACATGATCGCTTTGGTTTCCTCCAAAATTCCCAGGATGGCAGGAACCGATTCCTGTCTCACATCCAGGGCCTTCATGCACTCTACATCTGCAGTCCTTTTTTGTTTGTTTGTTTGTTGGTACCGGGAATTGAACTCAGGGCCTCGTGCTTGCCAGGCAGGCACTATACCACTGAGCTATCTCCCTGGCCAGACCTTTTTATTTTTTGGTTTTAATCAATGAATTGCTCAGCCAGCCTTGAACTCCCAGCAAGCCTCCTGCCTCAGCCTCCAGAGTGTTGGGATTACAGGCATGTACCACCAAACCTAGTTATAGGAACCTATGTCAAAGAGAAGCTGAACTACAGAGCAGGTCTGTGCCCCAGACAGCACTTCCCAGGCCCCAGGGCTCCCTGCCTGAGTTCAGAGTTCTCCCTGCAGTCTGTAGCCCTAACCTCTGGCGTCACTTCTTTCTCCATATACTGGCCCTATCTTGTACTGTAAAGATACAATAAAAGACAAGAAGCATCCAGTACCACCTCAAAATAGAAAGCCTTAGCACTCCAGAGGAGTAGAATGTTGCCTTATAATCTTATCTTGGCTTAGTTTAGATGTCTTTGTTCTTCGGGCCCTCAGCATTTTGCAAAGGGGTCACCTCTCCCCTTAATGAATTTATCTGTATCTGAAAGCTTCAGGCAGGCTGCTCAGTTCTCTTGCTAACAGTGTCTGTTTTACCCATACCAACCTATTGGGAGCTGAAAAACAATGGAGTTCATTCCCCTTTTCAACCTAATTCTCCCCAAGTTTAGAAGTAGACTCCTCAAAGGAGTCAGGAGTCCAGGGCCTGAAATAGTAAAAAAACACCACAATATTAGTGGAAGTTTACTGAACACTCTTTATATAGCAGACCCTGGGTTTTATTTGCATCTATTTATTTATTTTTGGAACCAAGAATCAAACCCAGGACCTCACACTTGCCAGGCAGGCCCCATGCCACTGAACTCAGCCTCTGACCCTTGTTTATGTTCAACAAAGTTTATTTAGTTTGGAGGCTGGAAACCCAGCAACAGGGCATAGGCTTTTGTGAGAGTCCTGTGGCTGCATCACCCATGACAACGGTGTGTATGTGCCTCCCCAGGACAGCCTTGGCACCTATCAAAGCATCTGCCCCTCCCAGGCACGCTAGAAGTGCATGCTATTCACACTTCTACTTTAAAAATAAAGAAACTGAGGCAGAAAAAGACCATTGGATTTTGAGTTTGACAAACAAGACCCTTAACCAACCGTGTAGCTTTGGATTAAATCCTTAGAACCTTGACTTCCTCATCTGAAAACAGGCCAGCCCCGAATAGCTGTTGCAAAAACGTAGTAAGTTAATCCTCTCAATTTAATAGAAGTCACAGGTCTGGGTATCGTGAGATCATGAGTTTATGCTGGTAAAATAAATAAAGTTAGAACCTCAAAAGGAAATGTGATATTTACTTTCATAAATAAATAAATAAAGTCCTGACCAGAGGCAGAAGAGAAAGAGATGGGGGTGGGGGGTAATTCAGAGAAACTTCTAGATCAAAGAGGCTCTCTGTGATTTGAGTTAGACCCCGTAATCTACAGCATAATCACATAGGGCTACAGATTTGGAAGGAGCCTCACCAGGGGCCTGGGACAGAGGTGAGGTCAGCAACTAAACTTCTAAGCAGCTTTGTCTGGAGGGATCCAGCCCTGCTTTCCTCTTTCCGATTTTTCTTTGTCTTTGCTGACTCCCTCACCAGAGACCTGTGCTAGGGAAAGTGCCCAAAGGAGAAGAAGGCACCTAGGACAGGAAAAATCCAGAAGCGACTGCTCTCAAAAGAGCCATAAAAATGCTTTTAACATGGAAAAGTAGTCTGGGGAGGGTTATGCACTGGGCTTAGGAAAATTACCTGCAAATTCCACGCCTCCTTCGTGTAACTGTCCTCCCTCCTGCGATTACAGCAGCCCTTGGGAAGATCCCCGCAGAGAACCCAGCTTTCCAGGACCTCAGAGTTTCCCCTAAACATCTACAGAAGACAGGGGGAGAAGCCCTGGATTTTATTAGATTTGAGCCCTTCCTCTCAATCTTGGGTTGAGAGGAAGCATTGGGACAAGTAACTTCTAGGTCAGCTTGTTCCTCGGAGCTTTTAATTTTGTTCATTTGGGCTGTCCTGGTTTAAGCCAGATGGGCATTTTCCATGCTGGTAACACGGCATTCATTTCAGCAGATTCCTCTAACAGGAAGGCCTGATGGAGCCTGAAGGTGGAAGCCAATGGACCAGTGGCCTGGATCCCAGCATTCCCCAGGAAGCAGGTGCAGGCACAAGGGGCAGGCTGACACCTGAGGTGACCTGCAGGAGCTCAGACTGACCTAGCCAAGGGACACGAAGGTTAGAATCCTGGCTTTCTGAACAACTAGGTATCTAAAGGTTGATATCTCTCTAAAAGCTAGAGTCCAATCAGCAACACACCAACTCTGATACACTCTCAGACCCT
This sequence comes from Hydrochoerus hydrochaeris, assembly GCA_004027455.1. Classification (NCBI taxonomy): domain Eukaryota; kingdom Metazoa; phylum Chordata; class Mammalia; order Rodentia; family Hydrochaeridae; genus Hydrochoerus; species Hydrochoerus hydrochaeris. The sequence goes on from PVLA01009823.1 coordinate 41,557, forward strand.
GGTCAGTAGCTTCATTGGACTAAAGTCAAAACCACCAGTAGAGAATTTTATGTCATTAGTCTGTGGGTTACAGCTAATGCCAACAGAGGAGTCTGATCATAAATTCTTGGGGACCTTAAAAAAGTTCCTCCGGTAATCCAAAGCTCTCTGTTGAGGGAAATACGCTGTCCCATAGGAAGTGAGCAATCAGGCTTCCATATTTTGCTCCCTGCTAATGTGAATCCCTCATTGTTAATTTCGGCCTCAGCTGTGGGCCTCTAACAAAGGAGAACTGTTCAAGTAGCTGCAAACCTCAGCTGGAATTGTAGCTTCTTAGCTTCTCAAAACCAAAAGGAAGCAGGATGTGGTGGCGTACACCTATAATCCCAGTTACTGTGGAGGCCAGGCCCGGAGGATCAAGAGTTTGAGCCCAACCCAGGCCATTTAATGAGTCCTTATCTCAAAATAAAAAATAAAAGGGGTCAGATGTAGCGGTACATGCTTGTCATCCCAGCACTCTTGAAGACCCTGCATTCAATAATCAATCAGTTAATAACAAATGAATACTGTGGTGTAGCTGAGTGGTAAAGTGATTGAATCACATGCACAAGACCCTGTGTTGGATCTCCAGGACCAGAGAGGGAGGGGACCAAAGTGAAGGCTGTTGTTTACACAGTGCCAGGTGACAGAACCAGGGGGAGATGTGTGGGGCACCCCCTGAGTGGACCCCAGAGCAGGCCCCACTCTCAGTGGTATGTGCTCCACGAAGCCTTACCTGCCTTCTCCTGATTCCAGTCCTGCTGCCTGATTCCAGGCACCTGCCATTTGGAGAACCACACCACGGCTGCTGCAGTCTAGAGCTCATTTAAAGGGATTGGAGGGTGTGTTCCGCTTGCTTTACCTTCACAGGTGGTTTTCTCAAATGCCAGCCCCCGTACGCTTTCTTCTGTGTGCCCACCTCTGCCATCGTTTTCCTTGTCCTTGGCCCTGACCTTTTGGCACTGAGCTCACCCACCCGAGTCTGCATTTCCTGCATGGTAAAGCCAGTGTGTGAAGAATGTGCCATGACATCCAGCCCAGTGGCACCCGGTAGACCCTGCCACCCTTCCCAGGAACCAGACCAGGCGAGCACAGAGCCCACCATGTGTTTCTCGCTACCAGAGAAAGCAGAATATGGATGAGGCTGCATATCAGCAACCCCCAAACCTTTCTACAATTTATTTATTTATTTATTGAGACAGGGTCTCACTATGTAGTTCAGACTGGCCTTGAACTCACTATGTAGCCTAGCCTGGCCTCGAACTCAGCCTTAGCCTTCTGCCTTAGCCTCCCAAGTGCCGAAACTTTTCTTTACCAAAATGAATTCAGTACTCAACTACAGTTACTTACAAGAAAGCAAGTGAAAATGAATCCTTACAAGTGTTTGCCACTAATCCTGGCCTCTCCTATTTCTGTCACACTGGGAATTTAACCCAGGGCCTTGCAAGTGCTCGGTAAGTACTATACTACGGAGCTACACTTCCAGCCCTTCCTACAGTTTCTTGAAATTCCCTGTCATGGCTGTATCATCAGATTTGAAAGGAACCCTGAAGTTACAGCCCCTTCACCTGACAGGACAATTGCAGCCATATAAGCAAAGCGACTTGCTCAAGGTCATGGGAGTGGTGGTAAGGGCTGGGGACCCAGGGTTTCCTAATGCCCTGTGTACAGTAAATCCATGACTTTTGGACATTCGAGTTGTGAACTTCCACAGGGGTCCTGTATAAGACTCCCTTTGTCAAACATAGGAACAAATCAGACTTAGCAACACAGTCTCCCAGAATGGAACCTGTTCATACGTGGGGGTTTACTGACAAGGCCTGACTGTGGAAAGCTGGGACTACCTGTTTCTTTTCTTTTTTTCTTTCTTTTTCCCTTCCCTTCTTCCTTCCTCTTTCTTTCTTTCTTTTCTTTTTTTTTTTCTTTTTCAAATTGAGCTGTCTCTCAGAGCTGATGTAAGAAAACAAACCATAGAAGAAGCTCAGAACCTCAACCCAAGTCCCCGGATGTATTCAGCTACGGCAGTAACTGAGCCAGCAAGCCATGAACTATGCTCTCAGGAACGTTATCCATGACTGCTTGGCTGGAGCTGCTATCGGCTGGGGATGCCCTGCAGTGTAAGCCTTACACCCTCTCTCCCTCACTTGGAAACCAGAGCCATGGTCAGGGTTGCAGAGCTTGAACCTATGAACTGATCTGCTTACCAGTGTCAGCCACTTACCTGACTCCTCCCAGGGACCAGAAGCAAAGAGCAGATAAGCGAAAGGAAGTGAGAACAGCCACTGAGGAGCAGGAGAGCAGACTCCAAGCAATGGGCAGAGAGGGTCCCACAACTGACAGAGCCCTAGTTAAAGTCCACCGCGTGCCAAACCAGCAGTGCAGTCCAACGACGCATTTCTTCCGGAGCTGAGTGCATGTTTATTTTAGCGATAAGCACTGTCCTGCTTGGGCACTTCAGAGACTTTGTGTTGACCCTGACAAAGCAATAAACAGAGGTACTATTCAGTCTTGGGGTTCTTCCAGTAAACTGCTGGAAGCCTTAGATCTTTCCTGGGCTTCACGAGGTATATATTTATGACACTGTGTACGTGCACACTGTTATCTTGTATATTCTGAGATGAAATCTGGGTAGGAGAAGAGGGCTGGCAGTTTCGCTCCTGTCTGGCTTCCCTACCTCATGATCTTCCTGCTGTCATCATTGCAAAAGTTACTCTCAGGTTAACTTGACTCACATGCAGTTGCCCTCCGGTTCCTTCCTTGCCTGTAGACCTTTGTTGGCTCTGTGTGACCGTGCAGGAGACTGACCCTCCTCCCTGGCCCTTTCCTCCCTCTGCTTGCCATATACCCCTACTTGCATCTCAAATGCAGCTTAATATTCCTGCTGAGTTTTGCTTGTGAGAAGTCCTTCTGTGGGGCCTTTACCTCTCCTGTCGGCTTAGACTGTGGCTCACTCAACTGAAATCTCTGTCCAGGAGGCTGCTGAGGGTCACAGACTATCATTGGTCCTTTTTTCTCAGAAGTCCTGTTGCAGAAATTCTTCATTTGTTTGTTTGTTTGTTTGTTTGTTTGAGACAAGGTCTTGCTGCGTAGTGCAGGCTGCCTTGAGCTCACGTACATAGTCCAGGCTGGTTTTGAACTCACTTATGTAGCCCAGGCTGACCTTGAACTCATAGGATCCTCCTGCCTCAGCCTTCTGAGTGCTGGGATTACAGGTATGGGCCACCATATCTGGCAAGAAATCTTTTTTCATGCTTCATACTTAGATGCTGGCTGGCACCCGACCTCCGAGGCAAAAGGTATATATACAGGTCTAGAGTTAGAGAGAAAAAGGGTTAAATACCAGCTCTTCCATTATTGGCTGTATATCTTGGGAATCTCAACCTCTCTGAACCTTAATCTCTTCATCTATAAATGAACATAATACAGCAAAGAGTTTTTTGAACATTGAGTCAGACAGGGTATGGAAGGCCCTAGAGTAGTTCTTGGCACATAGGAGGTGTGCAGTAAAAAAAAAAATTTTAAGCTGGAGATGGAACCCAGGGCATCTAGCATACTAACTATGTGTTCTGCCATGAGCAAAATCCTCACATTTTTTTTAGCCTGTTGAGGTGATGTACTCCTGCAATCCCAGCACTTGGGAGGCTGAGGCAGTAGGGCTGTCTCAAATTTGAAGCCAGCCTGGGCAACATAGTGAGTTCAAGGCCAAACTTCACTACCTATTAGGACCCTGTCTCAATTTTTTTTTTTTTTACAAAGAGATTGGATTCCATGGAAGACTAAGCTAGGTAGATCACAAGTTCAAGGCTAGTCTGGACAATTTAGTGAGTCCCTGTCTTGAGAAAAAAAAATTGAAAGGGAAAGAAATAAAGAAAAGAATGGTTAGATTCCTTTTTAATTATTTGAAACAGGTCTCACTATGTAGTCCAGCATGGCCTTGAACTCACTATGCAGCCCAGGGTGGCCCAACAATCCCTCCTGCCTCAGCCTCTCCAATATTGGGATTATAGGCATGAGCCACCATGCCTGACTAGATTCCATAATTTTTTAAAACAGAGTTTCAGAATTCCAAAGCCAAGAGGTGTGTTCAAGATCTCACCTTTATCTTTTGCTGTGTAAATGACAAAGAGGCTCACAAACTGGTGGTCAGAGGCAGAACCCAGGGTTTGAGTTCCTGAACCAGTGTCCTCTCTGTGTCTCTTGGAGCTCAAAATATCAGGGAAACCTCTCCCCTGTCATATTGGAAGTGACTGCTAAAGGGCCATATAAAAACACAGCTACCCCCTTCCTTCTCCCCAGAAGTAGACAAGACTCCAGTTGTTCCTGTCATCCCTGTGGTCTGGAGCAGCCATCTGTGGCGAGGGCACCGTGTGTGGCAAGGCCCAGAGAGGTGACCACTGCTGACTTCTCCCTGAAATACCATTTGCTAGCTAGAGAGAAATTTCACCGACTTGGAGCTGGTTCTCTAGATCTCACTGCTGAGGAATTTTGCCAGCCAGCTGGTAAACTGTTGCTAGCTTGAAACTGCCCATAATGGGACTACTTATAAAGCAGCACCCCCAAATGTTATGAGTGGAGGAATCTTCTATTTTTCTGGGCCAGTTTACCAGCATAACCTTAGCCTTGTTTCTTTTCATCTCCCAGGCGGACAGGGCACATTCCTTTCCAAATAGTAAGTGCTCAATAAATAAGTGGTGTTTGTTGGGTTTGAGACAGGATCTCTATGGCCCAAACTAGCCTTGAACTCCACAGGCAGCCTAGGCCAGCCTTGAGCTTGAGATCCTTCTGCCTCAGCCTCCTCAGTGGCTGGGATTATAGGTATGTGCCATCATGCCTGGTTTAAATACCATTAAGAATAACCGAAGCAGGACTGGGTGCTTTATGTCTATAGAGGCAGGAGAATCCCGGGAGCTGGGGAGTTTGAGATCAGCCTGGACAATATAACAAGACCTTATCTTTGGGCTGGGGATTTAGCTCAATGGCTTAAATGCCTGCCTGGCAACTTATCTTTATTGTTTCTTCTTTCCTTCCTTTTTTCCTTCCATCTCTTCCTGCCTTCCTCTCCTCTTCCCTCCTTCTTCCCTCCCTTCATATCTCTCCCTCTCTCTCTGTCTTTCTCTCTCTCCCTTTCTTTCTTTTTTTTTTTTTCTCTTTCTTTCCTGGGAATTAAACCCAGGGCCTCTCACATGCTGGGCAAGTGCGCTACTGCTGAGTTACATTCTAGTCCAAGAGCAATCACCTTTTTTTTCAATTGTGGGATTGAACCCAGGGCCTTCACACTAAGCTACCTCACTGAGCCCTTTTTTATTTTTTTATTTTGAGACAGAGTTGCGCTAAGTCCCTCATTTTTCCTAGGCCAGGCTTGACTTTGTGACCCTCCTGCCTCAGTCTCCCAGAGTCATGGGATTACAGGCGTTTGCCACCAGGCCTGCTCCTATTATTTTATCATTATTTTTTGGTGCTGGGAATCTACCGAGGACTTTTGACACAGTATCTGATTTAATCTTCCAAACAGCCCCAGGACACAAGAGCGTTATTGTTCCCACTTCCCAGATGAGAAAATTGAAGCTCCACAAGGCTGAGTGCAGAAACTTGCTCAAGGCTCGTCCAAATGGAGGGCCAGGCCTTCCTGGTGGACAGCTGACCCCCAGTTTCTGGGGAACACCTAGCCTGTGCTGGGCCTGCTGGAAACCAGGCCAGCCAAACAGTCCCCTCTGGGGTAATAGCCGTGATTAAAGCCAGTGTCAGGAGCTCACCGTGGTAACCACTGCTGTTGCCTTGTCTCCCTCTGTTTTCACTGTTTCTTACTATCCCTCCTCTCACAGTGTCTCCTTATCTGAATTAGGGCCCTTTTCTCTACAAGCTCTGGAACCTACACCTCGGCTCCTCCTGGAAATCCTTTTTGGTTTTCAGCCTCTCCCCAGGAGCTCTGGAGGATGAGTAACCCACCCTCCTCTAGCTGCAGAGCCCTGGGCTTGCGCAACTGCCCGCCTTTGGGACAGACATGGGCTTGTCTGCTGGCTCCATTCCCTCTATGACTGGCTCTCAATCTGGTCAGTGGGTGAGCTCCAGGGTGGAAGCGCCCCAAGGGCAGGACCCAGGGCTTCTCTGGCTGCTCCAGCCCTAGGGAGTGTTTTGCGTGGGCGAACATGGCATGGACATGGATGGTGACGAGTCACGTTCTGGGGGTTTCCCAATCCTGCAGTGTGCGGCCCAGGGCTCTTGCTCTGTGAACACTTCCTCTTCATCCTGTACAAGGGCGCTGCCTGTGTTTTCTGACAGTACCTCTTGGGACTGAAGAATGATCAGTGTGTCTTGCATCTCAAGGTCAGTAAATATCACTCTGTTATTCACCCTGGAGGTGCTCTGCTCCTGAAGGTGAAGGGAACCTGTCACCCCCAAACTTGCAAGACAATCACTGGTTTTATTTTACACGAACTTTTCTTCTAGGACTTCTGTTTCTCTCTCTTCCTCTTTTTTTCACTGTACTCTGACTTCTTGTAATGTGGACATTTTCAGAGAGTTCATGCTGTATTTTACAAACATCACACCTCTTTGAACATTATTGTCTGCTGAGTTCTAAGCGATCTAAATTGCCTCTGTGGGCCTGACAGTGCAGCTCTGTGGCAAGGCACTTGTCTAGCACATAAGAGGCCCTGGATTTCATCTACAGGGTTATGAAAAATAAATGAATAAAATAACAAAAATTTACCAATGGTGTATGTCTGTAATTTCAGCACCTGAGAGGCTAAGGTGGGAGGATCTTTGTGAATCCAAGACCAGCTTGAGCTACACAGTGACTTCAAAGCCAACAGGACCATGTCTCCAAAGAGCAAATACAAAATTAAATTCTCTCTGTGACTGGGATTTACAGGTGAACGAATGAGAACAGGTCCATCCTCACAGTTGACTGCCTGGTGGCCTGTGGGAGAGCAGTCGGGCTTTGCTCAGGGTTCTCTCTCACACCCTGTTCTCACCCATCTCTGAGTGTGGGAGGATCTACTCTGCTGCCACCTTGGGGTTCAGGGAAGTCACGTGACTTCTGGACACTAATCCTCTGGCAGCGCGCAATACTTGGCAGGCTACACACTGAATTGTTGACGCCCAGCCCTCTCAGATGTTGCAAAGGGCTGGATCTTGACTTTATGGTCTGTAGTGCAACGACTCAGCGCTACTCCAGCACAATGGAGGTTCAAGGCGATGCACAAACAAGTTTGAATACCCATGTTTCAGCGGAATTTTATTTACCAAAACAAACCCGACGGCCATAGTTTCCAACTTGGACCGACTGGACAGTGGAAGATTCCCACAATGGGTGAGCGGACTGTAGAGATTCTGTGTGTGTTTGTTTGTTTGTTCCCAATTCTGTACTAAGGATTGAACCCAGGGCCTTCACTCTGAGCTACATCCTCATGCCTTTTTATTTTTAATTTTTGAGACAGGATCTCACTAAGTTGCCCAGGCTGGACTGGAATGTGCAATCCTCCTGCCTCAGCGTCCCAGGGTGCTAGAGTTACAAGTGTACACCACCATGCCGGATTTAAAGTGTAAGATTGCATGAATCCAGCCTAGTTTAGCGAGGGCCGGGGGTTTAATTTAGCTCAGCGGCGTAAGTGCCTGCCAGGCAAGGGTGAGGTCGTGAATACAATTCCAGGTACCAAAAAAACCAAAACAACAACCTAGCTTAGCCCAACCAGGCGAAGTTGATAACAACTTGACAACACACGCCATTTTCACGGAGAAACGAAGCAATGCCCCCATCCTTGCCTCAACAGGTTGCTCCCAAGCCTTGCCTGTCCGAGCTCAGCGCGGCTCATGCCTCTGTCTCCCAGCACATACACACTAGGTGGGCTTGGTGGGAGCTTGCTTTGGTTTGCACCATTTGCTCTTTCAAAAATTCCTTTTCATCTCCCTTCGATGTATCCGCATCCTTCTCAGCTTCTGTTTTCCAGGTGCTGAAGCGCCTTTTCCCACTACCTCCTTAAAACCTATGCTTACTAGTTTGAATAAGCCTTGCTGATGGGGTAAGGAAAAGAAGAAAAGTCAGCTTTTGCAGTGAGTGATCTGCGTTAGTCAAGAGATGTCTGTGCTCACCCAGGAGGGTTAAGCGTGGAGAGGGACCATTGGGCATTGCAAGAGACCAGCGCACTCACAGTACCTTCAAAGTACCGGTCTCTGACTTCTTAAGACCTGTGCTGGATACACGGGTGACTATTAGTCTCTCAATTGAATATAGACAAAGGGTGATTGAAAAACAGTGAATGTTTACATTTTTTTAAAAAAATACAGTAAATAACATTGCCACCCACTCCCCTCAAAATACTCTCCCTTTGACTTGAACACATCCTGTTATTCTTGCCCCTTTCTGAAGCAGTTCTAGAACTCTTCTTTCATGAGTGCCTTGATGACATGTGATCAAAAAATATGGTGACTGCTGTGCTGACCACTGAGACAGGCTTATAAAGGCACCACCGAGCACCCTCATCAACCTTACTCACCAAGTCGGCACTGCACAGCTTCTGGCTCTTTCCCAAAGTCAAAATGACCGTGAAAGGTCAGCATTCTGAATCTCTCAGGACGTCCAGGTGGCCACAGCAGTGCAGTGGAAGACATGAATGAGGACTTCCAGAACTGCTTCTGACAGCAGCGAGCACATGGGATAAGTATGTTGGAAGAAAAGGGGATTCTTTTTAAAGGAGATGATTGGCAATGGGTCTTTTCCTGTAATAAACTTTAAAAATGTAAACACATACTGTAGTTTTTCAATCATGCCCTGTAAACTACAAAAGCACTATTTTTCTTTCTTTCTTTCTTTCTTTCTTTCTTTCTTTCTTTCTTTCTTTCTTTCTTTTTTTTTGGTCTTTTTGAAACAGGGTCTCGCTATGCAGTTCAGGCTGGCCTTGAACTCACTTTGTAGCCCAGACTGGTCTCAAACTTATAATGATCCTCCTGCCTCAGCTTCTCAAATGCTGGGATTACAGGAGTGAGCCACCATGCCTGGCTCTACACAAGCACTTTTGGGGTATGATGTATTTTTCAAATTTGAAAAAGGCAGTCGGCAGGAGGGCTGCCACCATGCCCGATCTCCTGTGGTTTGGACACAAGGGCCAACCTAGAAGGGTCCAGCTCCCGGTCTACTGATGCACGTCTCACCCTGAGAAAGTGTCTGGAAGTCCTGAGACCCAAGCAGACTTTTGACGGGCTTGAGAAGGAGGCGCCTCCTTAGAAGTCTGTCCCTTGGCCCTGCCTTTATCTTTCCCTCCTGTGTCTGACCAAGTGTCCCTTTGAAAGGACTGCCAGGTCACCTACCACAGGGCACACCTAGCAACCACAGGTGGAGCCACTTTATCATGCTCAGCAGGTACAGACAGAGTGTACGGGCCAGAACACTGCTTTTGGGAAATGCCTAACGTGTGCTGGGAGTGGCATGGCCTTTGTCCCTTGTGAAACATGTGACGTTTTGTGTAAAATGTAATCTGGTGTAAACCAGCATGAATCCGTCGCTGAGGGATTGCCTTTGATGTCCCTGCTACAACACCACCAGCAAGCTGGCACCATTGGGGAGGACCTAGAGGACTCCAAGTGGTCAGGGGCCTGAAGATGGACGGGGAGCTGTAAGAGCAGCTCCTCTGGATCCAGTCTCAGCTCCACGCTGACAGCTTTGGGCAAATCTCTTAGCCACTGTGCTCCCTCACTTTCACACCCGCTGACTCTGGACATGTGTGGTTCCACCGCATTAAGTGGCTGTGTTAGTGTGGTGATCCAGCTGAGGAATTCAGGACAGAACAGCAAAAATGAGGTTGTGTTAATTAAAGAAATGAAAGATTGCAATAGCATTAGAAGTCCACAAGAAGAGAGCAGCCAAACATATTGTAATTCCAGTTACTTGGAAGGCTGAGGCAGGAGGATAAAAACTCCAGCCCAGGCTGGGCAACTTAGCAAGGCTCTATCTCAAAATTTAAAAAATTAAACAAAAAAGGGCATAGATATAGCTTAGTGTTAAAGCACCCCTGGGTTTGATTTAAAAAAAAAAAAGCTGGGCATGGTAGTGCATGCATGTAATTTCAGCACCCTGGGAGGCTGAGGCAGGAAGATTTTCATGAGTTTCAGGCCAGCCTGGGAAATTTAATGATTTAGTAAGACCCTGTCTCAAAAAAAAAGTAGAAATCAAATGCATTGCAGAGAAGGTGCTTGGCAAAGTCAGCTCTCCAGCTCTCCCCAATCATTACCCAAGATATCTGGTACCCGCCTCAAATCAGGGCTCACTCATTTTATGCCTCCACAGTGGAAATCCCAGAGTCCTGACAGCTCTCATTTGAAAGGAGCCCCACTAAGGTGACAGTTACACCATGACAGCAGGCAGTATGACGTACAGCTGCTGCTTCAGTCCTGGCCCTCGCCCTTAACTACCTCCTCAGTGCAATGGGACTCCTGATGGCTGGGGGTATGGATACAAGCTAGCAGATAGGAAACTCTCACAGAAGTGCCTGGTACACAGGAAATGCTTGGCCAGTGGCAGCTGCGTGCTTTGGTCTTGGGATTGTGCCTGCTTCATAACTGACCCAGTGACTTCTGTTCCCAGCTTCCTTGTGATCTGGGTGCTGGGAAATACTGGCCAAGATTGTTTCTCATCTTGGTTGCTGGATCACTGCTGGTTCTGTAGCATTGACCATGGATGTAAAGAGGATTTTGCTCTTTCCAAGTCTACTACTGTGTTTTGTTATGAATGAACATGTTCTTATTGCTCTGTTTTACCTTTTGTACATTGTCCTCTCAGATTAAAATAATAACACCTTCAGTTAATAACACCTTGTACCTGGGAGATGCTTTCATCCCGGCAGCTCAAAGCTCCAGCAAACATGACCTCATTTATTCTCCCTGCTCCCAGGTGGGGGTGGGGTATCCTCTTCCCTTCTCGCTCATTCATCTTCAACCAGATTCACAGATTCTTAGGAGCCCAGGTATTGATTAAGTGTGTCCACCGATAGGATGCAGATCACAGGCAGAGTGCTGAGGCCCTCCCTCTGTCTTTCTGGGCTGACCTTATGCACACAGAAAATAATCAGAACCCTGGTCCCATTAGCTTGGAGCCACAACTGCTGAGCCTGATCCAGGTGCCCACAGCATGTTCTGCAAATGGTAAACTTTAAATAAACCTTGAGGATAAACCATCTTGATGCCCAGGAAATAAAAGGTTTGATAATTTGGGTCCTTGTCTTCCATGAAAACTTACTGAAGAGCAAGGGGGCTATCAGGTATGTTCTTCAACAGCCAGCACTGGGTCTATCCAGGGTAGGGCCTGCTATTTACAGCCTGAGCATTTCTGACACCTGTATGTACTTGTGAAAACCTGCAGCCCCATGGCGGCAGTACTTACTTCCTTGTTCTGGGGCTGCTTATGGCTGAAAGGTATAAACTGCTGGCTGGTCACTTTAGTTTTCACCTTGCAATTAAGTTCTGGAACCTTAGAGTTGGCCTTCTAACCTGGAATTTTGCATCCCTGGACTCAATCAACCTTGGACTGAAAATATTCAAGAAAAAAATGTGTCTGAACTGAACAGACTTTTTCCATTGTCATTACTTCCTGAACAATACAGTATAACTTCTGCTTACATAGCATTTATATTGTTGTATTATAAACAGCCTACAGTTGATTTAAAGTATGTGGGAGAACATAGGTAGGTTCTATGCAAATACTGCACCATTTTACATAAGGGCTTTGAACATCCACAGAGTTTGGCATCTTTGTGGGGGTCGTGGAACAAATTTCCTGTGGATACTGAGGAACAGTTATAATTGAATCTCCAGCCACATTCATAATCTCAGCCGTGAACACTTTTGGGTGTCAAATAGGCAACTGCAGGACAGCAACCCCTTCAAAATAAACCAGAAGACAAACTAAATGGGATTAGTTCGTTTCAGTGCCGAAGGCTGGGTTCCAGTTTAGCTCTTCTTGCTTCAGCCTCCCAGAGAGGAGGAATATGCCAATGTGCCCAGTTTGCTGGGGGTGTGTGCTCTGCTGCTAAACAAAGCGCTCAGCAGTTTTGCATCAGAATGTAAACACTGGTTTTACCAGGTGTGGTAGCATATAGCTAAGGACTTGTTCCTGGATTCTTCTCCCTGCCATAACAAAATTCTCTGATACTTGTCTCTACTATAAAATGGTACAATATTTGCTATAATCTAGGCACATTCTCCCATGTTCTTTGTGTTGTTGGTGGTGGTGGTTGTTTTTTTGAGACAGGGTTTCACTAGGTAGTGCAGGCTGGCCTTGAACTCACATTGATCCTCTTGCCTCAGCCTCCAGAGTGCTGGCATTACAGATCTGTGCCGCCACACCCGGCTAACAGTTTTCTCAAAAATGGTATAAATTGAAGCTTCAGTTAGTTCAACTAATTTAAAAGAAAAAAAATTCACCTTAGAAATTAGTCACTTAAGAAAGTGAATTTTCTTCTTGCCATTATATTTATGGCACATTAATATTGGTTTACATTCTCACAGAATAAGAGCTTCCTTTGTCCTTGGGGTGGGTGAGTAGTGATTAACAGGGAACAGGAAGGGTGTGGGAAATGTTCTGGTTTTTTGTTTTTGTGGTACTGGGGATTGAACACAGGACCTTCACAAAGAGCTAAATCCCCAGGCCTTTCAAAATTTTTAATTTTGAGACTGGAAATTCAGTCTTCTCTACTTATAGGGTCTTGCTAAGTCTGTATTTCTCAGACTGAGCTCAAACTTGGGATCCTCCTGCCACAGCCTCCTAGAGTGCTGGCATTACCAGTGTGCGCTATGGAAGAATGCTGCTCGTTTTTGAAGCCTTCCAAGCCGTAGCCTGAAGAGACACAGCTGTCCTATGTTATTATGATTCCCTTTTAACCCCCACCCCCCGCACGCTAGTGATTGAACCCAGGCTCTCCTGCTGTACGCTGTAGCCTAGTAATTAAAAAAAAAAAAAAAAAAGAAGCTTCTGTTTGAAAGTTATTTTTAAAATTATATACTTTTGAGACTCAAGCAGCTGCAAAGGTTCTGTGTTTTGATCATTCTGTTTCTCGAGATGATCACATCTTTTAGAGGAAATGAGTCAAAGCCACTCTGTCTTGCTTTTCCAGCTGAGCATGTTCAGTTTCAATAAAGTAATGAATGAATTTCGCCGCACCACCCCCAGGCCTACAACAGCAAACAGAGAGGCCTCGACCAATCAACAGGCAGTCCAGGTTTTCAAGTTGAGTTCAAACAGACCCACAGGAAGCCAATCAGCGAGCGTGGTCCCGCCCACAACTCTCGGTTGAGGCCAATCATGAGCCTTAACGAGCCAAAACACAGCGGCTGGCCAATTCCGGAGAGCCCCACTGCACTGAGCTCCGCCAATGGGCGCGGCCCGGCGAAAAGAGAAACAGTGCGGCCCCGGGGTGTGCCACAGGATTCGAATCGAACGTCTGTGAGGGAGCCGGGCGCTAGCGGAGTGGCGCGAGGGCCAATCAGCTGCGGCGGCACGCGGCCCCGGAACGTTGGGACATCCCGGCCCCGCCCCGCGCTGTTGTTTGTGGTGTCGGCCGGCCGGGCGGCGGGATCGGAAACACAACATTCGCCGTGCGGCGGAGGCCGAGCCCCGGATCCCCGCGGCCGGCGCTGCGGGGCCTCGCGTCGCGCCATGTCTGTGAACACGGATGAGCTGCGGCACCAGGTTATGATTAACCAGTTTGTGTTGGCCGCCGGCTGCGCGGCCGACCAGGCGAAGCAGCTGCTGCAGGCGGCGCACTGGCAGTTCGAGGTGCGCGTGGGCCTGAGCTCCGAGGAACCTGGGGGGCCTGGGTGGGGGGCTCTGTGTCGGTCCGGGTCGCGAGGCCGGCGGGGCGCTTCCTGCTCCCCCAGCCCGGCTGCGCTGACGCCGCTCCGCCACGTTTGTCCGCAGACCGCCCTGAGCACGTTTTTCCAAGAAACCAACATTCCCAACAGTCACCACCACCACCAGATGGTAAGTGTCGACAGGAGGGCGCGGACGAGAGCCCAAGCCCCTCGCCCCGCGCCCCTCGACGGGCTTCGGGAAGCGGGCCTTTCCTGGCGGCCACACTCCCCGGAGTGTAGCCCACCGAGAGACCGAGGGGGACAAGGGCCGGGCCGGGCCGCTGTCACCCCCGGCGGTGACAGCCATGTTGCCGGGGAGCGCCGCGCCGCGAATGTAAACAAAGAGCCAAAATGTCTTCCAGGAAAGAGCGCTCCCGGGCCGGCGCCGGCTCGTCCAACTTCGGGACACGCCTCCAGGCGGCTGGGTCTGGGCCGGAGGCCTTGGCCCCCCACCCTCCCCGCTTTCTCTCGGAGGGGTGGGGGGAGGGGCGCCGGAGTTGGGGGGCGCGAGGAGGGAGAGATGGCTTCAGGACCAACGGGAGACCAGAAGTGGGCACGGGTGGTTACCAGACTTATGGGGAGCGCAGATGAAGACCCCACGGCAGGAGACAGACTTGAGGCCTTTGAGTGTTGGTGGGGAGCACCTATTGCTGTCGAGTGCGGCCCCTCCCCCTCCACACACGCACCCAGCGCTGCAGGAAGCAGGGAAGGGATAAATCCACCCTGGCTCAGGAAGCTGGCTCTACCCACAAATGTATACTGGCCCTTTTAAAAAAGCCCAGAGGAAACATACCCTGCACCGGGAGAACACACAGATATTGACCCAAGATAAGGCCAGGAATTTGCATTTAATCTCTGTTAAAGATGCACAATCCGGGAGAATTGAAGTGGCTCCGGGCCGTGTTTGTTTCCTTCTCTTTCCAACCTGGCTCCAGGCTGGAGCCTTTGCCCTCGGAGGGCTTTCGTGAGGCCCGCCCCGACACAAAGCTTCCCCACCCCAACCCCTAGTTACCTATTAGCCCCAATGGGGGAGGGAGGGGATGAGCTCCTCCGGGATTCTAAAGCATTATTCCTCAGGGGGTTGCTGTGGCTGCAATGGGTGCTCCCCACCAACACTCGAAGGCCTCAAGTGAAGGCCTCCAGTCTGTCTCCTGACGTGGCTATTTTGGCATTTTTACCACTGGTGTCTCTGCCAGGCTGCACATGGCCCATCTGCTGTGTCTTGGTCTTGGCTCCCCTTTTCCCTCTAGTCACAGAGGACAGGTAGAGAGAAGTCTGCTCTGACTTTTGAAACCAGCTTTTCTTTTAGGGCTCACGGCCTGTATGAATCTGACAGGAATGTCTTTTGGATTATGAAGGAATAATGTGCTGGCTACAGGGTGGAGGAGGGAGCTAAGGCCCAACTCTTAGCAAGCCCAGGAGGAGTTTATCTCCAAAGGACCCCTACCACCCCAGTATCCAGTTTTGGAATTTTCTGGATCCCTGAACCTGGGAGCCCTGTGCCTCTGTCTCTTCCTAGCTGCTCATGGTGGCTCACACTTAGAATCTCAGCACTCAGGAGGCTGAGGCAGGAGGATTGTCAGAAGTTCAAGGCCAGCCTGGGCTTACATAGTGTGTTCGGGATGGGGCAGCCTGAAATAAACTGCAAGACCCTGTGTCAAAAAACCAAAACCAAAACTTAAAAAAAAAAAAAAAAAAAAAACAGCCTCAAGGTATCTCCCTGCTAACTGCGCCATTCTGAAAAACCAGAGCCTCCAGCACACTCACGCTGCAGGGCCAAGAACGGGTTTACAGGAAGCTAGGACTGGCAGCCGCTTGGTTCTTCTCTCCCAGTCTGTACATCCCTGCTGGGGAATTGAATCCCCTTTGAAAGCTGCTCTCAGGGCCTAAGGCAGGTTTTGTAACAAGCATTTATAATCAGCGTAACTACCAATGACCGCTACTGGGTGCTTCAGAATGGTGTCCCTGCTCCACGTTGTCAGTTTCTTAGGACAAAATAAAGGAAAAAGTTAAAAAAACATGGGAGTTGCCACAAAATGGCAATGCCAGAAGTGACCCAAGGCAGCAGTCACTGATAAATGGTCATCCTGCGGACCGCTGTTGATTCCCAGTTGGAGGCAGCTTCTGGGATGGTCAGGAAGGGTCTGAGTGAGCAGGGCAGTTCTGGTGTTGCAGGGTTCACTTGGCAGCACCAGGAGGGTGCTGTGGAGAGTCTGGTCTAAGGCCCGGGTTTTATGAAGTAGAGAGAAGCTCCAGAGAGGCTCGGGAGCTTGCCCAGGCAGGTGGGCACAGGCCCTGCCAGCCAGCAGGCTGGGGGCTATTGGAGGAGGCCACACTGGCTTGGTGGACTGGGGAAGTCGGTCACGATGCTGTGAAGCAACTGCTCCCAACCCCCATTCATTGTTTCCTGCTGCAGAGAAGTCAGCCCTGTCAGAGGGCAGGCAGCGAAAGGAGGAGGGAAGTGTCTGGGTGGGGCCAGGCCTTTGGCCTCCTCTGAGGGCCCCTGGGAAGACAATGGTCAGAGCGCCCTAGGTGCTGATGTGACTCTGGCCTCAGTGATCTGAAGTCAGGTGGGGTCCTCCTCTCCAGAGAGCTCTCCTTCAAGGTCTAGTCCTAGAGTCTTGCCCACCTCAGCCCTGTGCCTGGGGGGAGGGGCTGGGGTTGCTAAAATTAGGAGAAATTCAAAGAAGGGCTCCCAGGGCTTCCTGGGAGAGGAAGCAGCAGCTTTGTGGTAGGAACCAGCCGGTGTGGGTCTTGTTCTCAGGGCAGCCTGTTCCCTGCCCCTCGTGCGGGGCCCCCAGGGCAGGGGTAGAAGAGGCTCTGGTTGGGCTGTTTGGACTGAGAGCTGCTGGCTTGTGGGGCCAAGGGCAGGCCACAGCCTGGGCTGGAGGCTCTAGACAGGGAGCCGAACGCCTGGGTGTCAGGCCCAGAGCTGCCCTTGCCTCAGTGCATGCAGTGGGGCCTGGAAATAGGTGAAGAGCTTGGGTCAGTAGACAGAAGCCTGGGAATTCAGTCCTCCTCTACTTTCATCCTGCACTGGGTGCCCGTTTTCAGTCATGACTTTGCCTCTAGGCCTGTTTCCTCATCTGTATTATGGAAAGGATACTTCTGGCCTCCTTTTGAGAAGATGGTAGAGGCAAGAGTTTGAGGCCTGGTGGCTGTGATGACCCCCGACACAGGAGGTGCAGCTTTTCCTTGGCTGTGCAGGAGGGAGACCCTCTGAACACTGTCTGTCCCACACCCTGGGGACATCAGAGGGCAGAGGGTGCTGGCTGAGGTGCACTGACAGTGATGTCCTGGGCTACTCCTTGTCTTTTTATTTTAATGTAATGCCTTAGCTTCAGGTCGGAGCTAACATTCTGATATTCCTTGGCATCATTCCTAGCATTGTGCGACACTTTTTGGCTTTGGTGGAGTTTATCCTGATCCTTTGTTTTTAAATTGTGAAGGACAGTGGTGTGTCTGTCCTAGTGAAGCCTCTGTGGGCTGAGAGATGGCAGTAGAGTGGCCCCGGGGCCCTGCGGGCAGCCCTCCCCACACCTGTTTTTTCTCCCCGCAGATGTGTACGCCCAGCAACACACCTGCCACGCCGCCCAACTTCCCCGACGCGCTGGCCATGTTCTCCAAGCTTCGTACCTCCGAGGGTCTGCAGAGCAACAACAGCCCCATGCCCGCTGCGGCCTGCTCCCCCCCTGCAAACTTCAGCCCCTTCTGGGCCTCCTCCCCGCCCAGCCACCCGGCGCCTTGGATGCCACCCTCCTCCCCCACCTCCTTCCATCGCCTCCACTGCCCACAGCCCACGTGGCCCCCTGGAGCCCAGCAGGGGGGCACCCAGCAGAAAGCCATGGCAGCCGTGGACGGCCAGAGATGAGACTGGACGCTGCCAGGCCCTCGGCTGGAGCAAGGGGGGTCATCCAGGGCTGTGGGGACACAGGAGGGCCGGGGAGGGGGGGCTGGGGAGGGCGAGGGGTTTCCTGAAGACCGCACTGGAAGATTTTATAAAAGAATTTTTGTGGGTGGGGGGCCAGTAAACTTCGTGGGCCATTTGGGTCCCTCAGGAGTTTTTCTTTGGGCAAGTTTTTTTCTCTTTTTAATATATAACTATAATATATATGGATGTATAAATATAACTAATGTATGTGAGAGTGGGGCTGCGCACCAGGGGTGCTGAGGACAGAGGGCCTCGAAGGGCTGAAAGCAGCCCTTGAAGTCACGCCTGCAGACTGGAAAGCCACCCCATGGTTTGTGCCTGGAGGCACTTGGGGGCTGCAGGAGGAGTTCCATGGGGCCCTTATTGGTGTCACCAGGCTCACCCAGCCCTGTCACTTCTGTGCCCAGGATTCTTCCCCTCTCTTGGTTGGTTATGTCCCCAGGTGGCTTTGTAGCTGCTGTCACCTTGTCTTCAGCTGGGTGTGCGTGGCTCATGGCACTGGAGAGCTGGCTTGAATCAGGTCAGACTGTCCAGTGGGGGACTTGAGTGTCCCAGCCCCTCTCCTTGTGTGTCCAGGTTCAGAGGAAACAGGCCTGGGAGAGCTTGCCTTTGGGTTGAGTTCCTAAATTGGAATCTCATCTCGCCAGGGTGAAATTTTAATTTAAAAACTTAAAAGAGACTTTTCTAACTTCCCTGGTTTGCAGTGCTTTTATTTACCTTGGTAGGGAAAGCCAAGTCTTTGGGAAAGGGTCAGTGGGTGGTCTGGGTATGCTGGGGTTGGGGGAAGCGGAGGTGACTCCATGGCCATTTGGCTGGAATTTGGTGCTATAGGTGGGGCTCTGCTGGGTCCCGACCTGGTTGGTGTTACCTTCTTGGCTTTGTGACCATTGTTGGTGAAGCCCAAAACAGTGGAGTCCTTGGCACTCAGCTTTGTAAGCCATTTCCATCAGCCATGGGTCAACCGCCCATCCTGCCCGGTGCCCTCCTGCTGGCTGCCGCCCATAGCCCTCAGAGTCTTCCAGCCTGGCAGGGCTCCCCCGCCCCTACCCTCAGCTCCGCTCGGGCAGGTGTGTTGCTGCCTTTGGTATGGACATGGCCAGAGTCAGCCAAGGTGAGTGACTGGCCATGTGGTGGGAACTGCTGGGTCCGCAGGACGCCACAGACTCAAGGTAGCCCTTTACTCTCCTGCCATCCTGTCTCCCCTCCCCGTTCTGTGGCACTGTTGGGACACAGATCTGAGCTGGAGGAGAGCCCCAAAGTGAAGTGAAACTTGAGGGGCCCAGTGTATGGGCCACCCCAGCTTGCTTCCGAGCCTTCTCCATCACCCCAGCTCACCCTTGCTGGGGGCACCCCCTCTTGCCAGCAGAGCAGAACTGAAGCTGCCCTGTCTCCTGCATGTGACACACTGCAGCACTTGGAAGCTGGGTTTGTCCTTTCAGTTTTGTTTCCTGGTTGGAAACCCTTGAGGCTCCTCCCAGCCTCACCCCTACTGCTACCCACCTGTGCTTTCCCAAGCTGACAGGGGAACCCCCTGGCAGGCCTGTGGGAGGTCAGGCCTGCCGTGGGTCCCTGAGGGCTGCTGGGACCTGGGCCTGAGTCCTCCCAGGTGTGGGCTAGTGAGGGCAGCCTGGCATGGAATGGTGTGGCTCCTGATTCTCTTGTGGGCATGGGGCAAGGCCTGGGCAAGAGGGGCCAACCTGCCTGTCCTTGCCAAGCCAGTGAATTTGGCATCTAGGCTGGGGAAATTGAGCCGACCTTCTGACATTTCACTGCCAGAGTGGAGGCTGAGTGAAACAGGAGATGAGGTGACTGGGGTTGGTCTCGCTCTGCCTCCCGCTTGGAGAGGGAAGGGCAGTGGGCAAGGGGGACGCCCTAGGTGCTTACAATCTCAACGTCTCCTCAGTCCAGGCCATGAGCACATGGTTATAGTATATAGATAGATGCATGGGGGCCCTGGAGATTGGGGTGCTCCCTCAGGGGAAACACCCAGCTCTGAACACCCCCTAGCCAGGCCTACTTTCACCCACACTAAACCAAAGGTGAGAAGCCTATTTCTGGGCAGTTTCCTGCCGCTCTTTCCTGTATGATTCTGTCACTCCTCTCTCACACCCCAAGGTGAGCCGCCTGCTCCAGACATCCCTTTCCCATGTGAGAATATGTGACAGGAACTAGGGGTGGGGGCAGCCACTTCATCCACTCTGGGCATCCCTGACCCTCTGAGATGGGAACAGACCTGAGGCACAAATGCTTTGATGATTCAGGGCTTCCTGGGCCTGGGTGAGAACAGCTCTCCTTTCTTGGGGTACCCCTAGAACACAGCCAGGGGCCTGAGCGTGAGGCTTAGGTCAGTGGCAGGGGTATTGGGGGCTTAGCCCCTGCAGTTTGCTGTCCCTGCTTACTGCTCTGTCCCTTAGCTGACTAGACCTCGACTCAAGGGGCGTGGGATAGCAGTGAGTTCTGCCCTCAGCTTTGGGGCTCGTGAAGAAGGTGAGCAGGACAAGAGCTGAGCCCACCCCTGGGAGGCCCCTCTCATCTTCCTAGTCCCTGGCAAAGGAGCCCATGCTCTGAGCCCCCCTGCCAGGGCCCTGGGGTGTGAGGGCTGCGCAGCATGGCGAAAGGAAACCCTCCTAGTGGCTCCAGATTTTGTCTTGTGGCTGGTGGCACTGGTTGGGGTTCCAAACTGGGAAGTCAGGGACAGCATCTCCAAGGTAACAGCAGGTACAGGATTTAATGGGTCCCAGCCTACCCAGAGTGCCCTGGGCCAGCCTCCCAGGCTAGAAGCAGCAGTACCCTAAGGCTGGCTGAGGTCAGCAGAGAGCGGATAGGCTGAGAGTAGGCCCAGCGTGGCCCCAGAGCAGGCCTGTGGTCTGGGGTCCACCTGAGCTCCTGCCCTGCTTTACAGCACAAAGCCCAGGCACCAAAGCCTGGCACCCTGAGAGGCCCACTTTATCTGCTGAGCCTGTGGGACTGGAGATCCAGCTTTCAGACTCCAAACCAGTCCTGCTGTCAGGGAGCACAGCCAGGGGCACCCCAGAGCCTCCCTCTCCTGGGATCTTCCTGAGGCAGGACCAAAAAGGAACCTCTAGGCAAGTGTGGTGGCCCTCACCTGTCATCCCAGCACTCTGGGAGACTGAGGCAGGAGGGAGGGTTAAGTTTGAATCCTATCTGGGCAACTCTGACTTAGCAAGACCTTGCCTCAAAATTTAACATAATAAAAAAAAATTAAAGTTAAAATAATAATAATAATAATAATGGGCTACAGATATAGCTCAGTGCAAAAGTGTTTGGTTCAATCCCTGGTACTGAAAAGACTAAAAATAGACTGAAAGCCCAACACTGCCTTCCTTCCCAGACTTTATTTATAGCTCTGCTCATTAGCTGGGCCTGCCCTCGGCCCCCTGGTGGGCTCCTCCAGCCCCTCCTCAGGGGACTTTGCTGCATTCATCTCCAGCCCCAACAGGCTGCCCTGCACATCTTCGGAGTCCAGGCGGGGTGGGTGGACCATATCAGACTGGGCTAGACGGCCCTCCCAGGACACAGGTCTGTCTTTGTGTTCCCTTGAAGAAACTGCAGGACAGGAGGTCCAGGTTACTGTCCTTCTCTCCCAGTGCCCCCAAGGACCTGAAGCCCAGGGAGCTGGGAGCCGCCCTTTGGCTGGGGTGATGGACTGGGGTGTACAGTGCAGTGCTTACAAGCACCTGAGCCAACAGGCCTCGGAAAGAACCCTCGGAGGGACAGAAGAGTGAGTGACTGTGCCTTCCAGGAGGCTGTTGCTGTTTCTCCGGTTAATACAGGGGGACTCTTCAGGCAGCACTGGCACAGACAGGCACAGAGAGTTTTCCTAAGACTCCCAGGCTCCTCTCTGCTTCTGCACGTTAAGTGCCCTTGGAGTAGTCAATGGGAGGCCCCGGAAATGAGGCAAGATAGTACCCCCTCCCCCCAAATCACTGAAACCTCTCCACAGCCCGTTCCCCTTGGCTGCCAGCACTGACTGAGAGGCCGGGCACTGGCTTTGACTTCCAGCCGGCTCTGCCACTGCCTAGCTGTGCGCCCTTGTGCGAGTGCCCTGGCCTCTCTCTGCTTTGGTTTTCTCAGGTGTATCTGGGGCTGACAGTGATCCTTATCTCTTGACATGGAGAGGATTAAAACTGGGTTATCTGCGTGAAGTTCCTGAGTGGAAGCCCTCAGGGAAGGCATGGTGCGATGGATGGCTTGTGTTTCCTTCTCTTCCCTCCTTAGCCACAGTGCTCTCACTGGACATGAGGACAAGGATGCTACCGAGCACAGTGGGCTCGGGCTCTAAACCAGCGCGCCTGCAGATCTGAGCCTCCTGCACGGATCTGCAAGGTGCTGGGATGCGTCATGTCTCCTGGGCGGAGGGTCTGCACAGTGTTGGGGTCTCCCTGCTGCCCTGACTCTGAGAGGCACCAGTCCTGCACCCTCTTGATGACAGCTGAGGACATTGGGGGCTGCAGAGGGGACACACTTGCCGAGTCACCTGGTAGTGATCGAGCCTCAGCCCTTGTGTGGTCAATGCCTGTGGCCCTTAGATCCCTGACCTCCAGGCGTGACTTAGCCTCAGGGGACACGAGGTACTCCAGGGGCTTTCCAAGCTTGGGGTGGGGAGGGATTCTTCCAGGACAGGCTCAGAATGAGGGTCCCCAGGACCTGGCAAAGTCTCATGCCCACAGCACCCCAGGAGTGCACAGGTGTGAGCGGGGAAGGGCCTGGTCCTCTTGGGTGACGTGGGTCAGCAGCAGTAGCTGTCCTGACACTTAGTAGTGAATCTTCCCTCTTGCCTCCTGTCCCATCCTCTGGCTTCAAAAGCATAAGTCAGTGTGGGCTGGAAAGGGGAAGGTGGGGCAGGAAGGAGAGCCCGGGCACATTGCCCAGGCTGCACAGAGGGCCACTCCACCCAGAAGGAAGCTACCTGAGTTGTTGCCAGCTGACATCCGAGTACTCTGAAGCCGAGATGGCAGCTGGCTGGCATCCTTGAGGGGCTGCTGCCTGTGCTGTTGGGGCTGAGACTGCTTGGGCTTGTGCTTTGTTATCCCTGAGGCAAGGACACCAGAGGGCAGGGGCAGGGTCAGTTATGAGACCCCAAGAGAACACTCCATGAGGACCCACAGGGACAGGCAGAGCGAGACAGGGCTGCCAGTCTGAATTGGTAGGTTTGCCCATCTGAGCCCTTCATGCATTCATCTGCCTATCTACTGCCCCATCCACCACCTCCCCGCTCCCCCACCCGGGTTCTCCGGGCACTGTATGCATCAGCTCTGGGCCACGTGCCGAGGGAGCTCTGATCCCAGGGTTTCCAGCCCAGGACTGGAGGCAACAGGGAAGCTTTGCGCAAGGCTGTGAGGCATGACGGGAAGTAATAAGCATCATGCAGGCTTCAGGAATGAATGGGGACCTGGAAGTGGGCATTGGGGCACAGGGATCAAGGGATGGGGGCTCAGGAAGTGGCATTTTGTTGAGTTTTGAAGAAGGGGTCCGTAGAGCTGGGCTGTGATGATGCTGGGAGCCAAGCCAAGGTGGGAACACCTGGCAGCAGTGGCTGGAGGATGAAGGCCGGCAGGAAAAGATGGGGCTGTCACATGCCAGGTGATTAGCGGAGGTTGTACAGCTGCCCTGTCCCTGAAAATGCTTAAAACCTGGGGGCCTCTGGAGACGTGAACATTTCGGCACAAGGCATAGAGAAAGAAGGACTGAGGACATGGATGTCCCTGGGAACCTACAGGGAGACCCCGCAGGGCCTCTGGGCTACCTGGATACTCACTGTCTTTGGTCAGGATGCCTGGCAGCCTCGTATCCATCCGTCCCTTGTAAATATGTCCATCCAGGCCCAGGATATCCACCTCGTCATGCTGTAGAGGTGGGACACATATCCATTACATGGCAGCGTCCAGCACCTCCCCTCTGGTTGTGCCTCCAGGACATCCTGTCTCCTACTCCCAGCACCAAAGGGTGCTCAGGACCCTCCTCCAGGGCAGCCGGGCCTGCAGCAAGGCAGACAGCAAGGCAGAAGACATGCGTGTGTTGTTCTGAGCACCAGTGGTAGGAGGCAGCGTGCCTGCTGGGCAGGGGCTGGGATTTCAATCTTCCCAAGAAAGGGTGAGAGGCTGGGGCTTGAAACTGGGGGAGGCTGAGAAACCGCCTCAAGGCAGAGGACTGGCTGAGGTGACTTCTGGTGGCTTTTGCAGACTGATGCGGCCTCTGGGGCACCTGGGGGCTTCCTGCCTGACCTTCATGGCGATCTGGATCTCTTCAGTGGCACACAAGCCCTGGGGCAGATGCTGCAGGCGGTTGCGGCGGTAGGGGTAGGTGAGAGTGTGGCTGCCCCCACAGTGCCGGGCCATGGTTGAGCAGGTGTAATCCACAGAGTCAGGCACCCTGGAATGCAGACCACATGGGGTCACCCAGATGGAAGTGGGCGGCTCTCTTCAGAGGTCTCCATGAGTCAGGGCCAGGGACCCAGGGGGTGTGTGAGTGAGTGAGCAGCGCAACCTTGAGGCTGCCATCCTGAGGACCCTGCACATACACACTCGTGCACACGCATGTGGGTGAGGCATTCACTCATGTGGCTGTGGGCAGGCATGTGGGAACCAAGCTCGGGCAACAGAAACCTGCACACCCCAGACCCTGTCCCTCACCGCCTGTAGCAGGGAGAGCTGAGGCAGTGGGCCTGCAGCACCTCGTGGATCATCTGGCTGCTGGCCTTCACCGAGCCCCCGAAGTGAATCTGTACTTTCTCGATGTCCAGCAGCATCTTGGAGTGCATGCTACGCAGGCGGCCCACGCTCTGCTCCATCACCGACTGGTCACCCCGGGGGAAGGTGCCGCCTACCTTGAGGCTGTGTGTGGGTCCAGAACACAGGAAGGGAGGTCAGTCAGGTGTGACACAGAACCTGAGGCTCTCGGCTCCCTTACCTGGTGTAAGGGCTCCCTCTGGCTCCAGGACCTCATGCAGGGCTCTGTGTGGGCGAAGCCAGTGTGGGCAAGGTTAGAAGTCCTGGGCTGCTGACCCAAGGCTGGGAGTCCTGGGCAGCTCAGCCCCATGGCAAGAGCCCTCCCCCGGGTACCTCTCATGGGCCAGACTTGCCAGGGAAGGTTTTTCTGAGTTGCCAAAGTACAGATAAGTCAAACGCAGAGAACACAGCTCCACTGGCTACAGCAGGAGGTGGAGAAGCTTCGCGTCATCACACACCTGGCCCCGTGCACTTTGAACTGCTGGGGTTCTAAAGAGCCATCCTTTTTTACTGTGAACCATGGACCAGAGGAGAGCAGAAGCCAGAAGGAGCCTGAGGTGTGTCCCTACCAAGCCTGTGATGCCCTTCCAGGCCCAGGCTTGCTGAGACGGCTAAAAGATGCCAGAGGAGGTAAAAGGCCCAGGAGTTTTCAAAGGCAGCTGGGACCCTTGGTACTGCCTCTCAGGACACCCAAAGGGAACCAAAAGGGCAGGTTATCACTCAGGTGCCTCTGATGCTGCCACCCTAGGAAGAGCTGGGGACTAATTTAAAAATCTGTCCAGTGGCCCCAGGCCTAACCAGGTGGCCCTCTGCACTCCTCCTAGGGTGTCCCTCGGGCCACCTGTGCTCCACCCTCCCACCCACAGCTTTGCCCATGATGCCACTGTCCCTTACTTGTGGTTCTGCTGGCGGACCTGCTCCAGCTCAAACACTGTATAGGGGCGGATGGAACGGTGCCCAGGCAGGGCCTGACCCACGGGGGTCACAGGGATGATTCTGGGCAGGGACACAGAAGGGGAGGATCAGAATGTGAGGATTCTGGTCACCCAGTTCTATCCCACCCACTCTGTATTCCAAATGGGAAGAGACGAAGGAGGAAGGGCCAGGGGTGAGGCAGGTGGGGGTGCACCGGGGATGCGAGGTCTGGGTACTACTCACTGTCCAGTCACAGGAGTCTCCAAAGGACGGTCACAGGAGAGGCAGTGGAAGTGAGCCAAGAGTTGCCTGCAGGGACAGATGCACCGAGGTGAGAGGCTGGAAGGCTGGCAGCTTGGGCCACCTGGGTGACAGATCCAAGCCTTGTGTCCTAGGAACTCACCTGCTCCTAGGCCTGAGCTGGCCAGGGTTCCCAGGGCCCCAAAGGTGCCCTGTGTAGGCTTTGGGGGCCCCCTGGTGGCCAAGAATGGAAATCCTGGGTCTCAAGTCCATGGTAGGCCAGGTCCCCAGGAGCTGTCTCAGCACTAGGACTGTGGCCCCTCCCTGTCCCAAAGGCCCAGAGGTCCTTCTGCTCCCCTTCTCCCTTGCTCCATGGCCATCTGAAGGGATCTGACCTAAGAAGTTCTTCCAGTTCTAACCTCTGTCTCCAATCATAGATCAGTCCGGGGCAGTGCCAGCTGTGCGCTGCCAGGAGCTGCTTTAGAGGAGCCCTGGTTCCCTCTTGCCCTCCCAGCCCAGTGTGCCAACCTCCCGGGGTCCTCTGGTCCTCACCTCCGCATGGCAGCTGCCTCGTCTGCCTGGTAGAGGGGAGAGGGCTCTCTGAGCTGCTCTCGAAGTGACTTCCACCGATCCTCCAATGCCTGCTTCACTGGGTCCAGCTCCATGCGGTCCAGCTGCGGTGTGGGCACAGGTGAGCACAGAAGGTAGCAGGAGAGGGTCTGGAAGGGTCCTAGTAGAGGAGACTGGCCCCTTATAGGCTGCAGCCTCTCCTGCCCTCACCTTCATGTCCATCGCTGCCAGGACCTTGTCTAGCAACTTTTGCCAGTCCTGCTCCTGTCCACTCATCTTGGCCATGAGCTCCTGCATCATATGGTTCAGCTGCTCTGTGGTGGCATCAAACTGAACCCAGCTCACTTTGGATGCCAGGGCACTCTTGTCAGCTTTCTGCTCGAAGGAGGAGTGGGAGGTGCCAGCTGGGAGAGAGCCATGGCAGGGCCCTTTTCCCCCAGGTGTCAACCCAAGCTGCTGAGCAGGCTTCCAGGAGCCTACATCCACCCCCAGCTGCCTGC
The DNA here is from genome assembly GCA_004027455.1 of Hydrochoerus hydrochaeris. Classification (NCBI taxonomy): domain Eukaryota; kingdom Metazoa; phylum Chordata; class Mammalia; order Rodentia; family Hydrochaeridae; genus Hydrochoerus; species Hydrochoerus hydrochaeris. Next base: position 68,319 of record PVLA01009823.1, read on the forward strand.
CCTCTCCCGGCCAGCCAGGCCTCCAGGAAAGAGTGACTCCCAGCTGCCACTCACCACGTCGATCTCCATCTGCAGGTGCTCCCTGTTGGCCTTTTCTTTCTTGAGTTTCTCCAGGCCCTGGTACAGCACCTGGGGGTGGAGCAAGCGAAGGATGAAGAGCCCACGGCTGTGCAGTGGGTGGGGTGGGGTGGGGGTCGAGCCTCAGGCCTCCTCGGACCACTCACATCAATGTCTTTCTGCTTCCGCTGATGGTCCTCGATGAGGTTGCTGGTGGTGACATTGAGCTTCTCACAGTCGCCCTGCACCTGCAGGATGGCACTCTGCACATGGCCCAGCAGCTCCTCGTCCTGCAACAACACAAGGGACAGGCCAGGAAGATACTGTAAGGCTGCCAGGGAGAGCACTAGGTGGCCCTCGAGTGAGTTCCTTGAAACACTACCCAACAGGACAGCTCACTTCAGAGCCCTGCCTCACTCAGTGCCTCAGTGGCATTCTCAGTTTCCCACTGGTAGCTGTATCTGCCAATAGGGTGGGAGTATCAACACCCCCCATCCTTACGGACTGGCCTCAAGGGGCTGGGGGTGATCAGTAGAGTGATCAAGGCTCGGGGGTGGCATGTGGTTCCATGGCCCCTGCGAGTTGAGGTGTAGGCACCTTCCCTGAGCTAGATCTGAATGCCCAAGTCCAGGAAGCAGGACCCAAAGACTATGGCTGTCCCCACCCCCACCAGCAAGCCTGCTTTTTGCAGGAAGTCGGGAAGAAGTTAGGATTGATGTGGGCAGGTGAGTATATGTTTCCTGCAACTGTCTGAGTCCCTCTGTCTTGTGGCACCATTCCACCCAGCTACTGGGCCAACTTTTCCCAGTTTCCTGTGGCCAGAACTAGCTCTGCTGCTATCCTTGCTGTGACCCTGAGGAAGGATTGGGGACTTTGTTTTGTTTTGTTTTGTTTTTTGAGAAGGGTCTCATTATGTGGTTCATGCTGGCCTTGAACTCACTTTGTAGCCAGACTGGCCTTGAACTCCTAGCAATTCTCCTGCCTCAGCCTCCTGAGTGCTGAGAATACAGGTGTGTGCCACAACACCTGGCAAGGGCCCAGGACTTTTGTGGGATCTGGCTAAAGGATTCCATAAGGACAAACTGACCTTCAAAACCAAACACCTCTCCTTGGGGAGTGCAGTCAGCCACTACCTCCCCCGGGGACCATGTCCGGCTGCCCCAAGAGGGAGCAGAGTACAAGCCCACCTGGATCTGAAGCTTGGCCTTCTTAGAGGGCCGGGAGGCAGCCAGGTTGCTGACCATTTCCTGCAGCTGCTCGTAGCGCTGCACCAGTGTGCTGACCTGGTGGCTCAGGTCCAAGCTGCAGGCGGGGCAGGTGGCCTCTGGGTGAATCTGGCCGGGTGCCACCATGCTCAAGGACTTCTGTGGGGTCATGCTGAGGGACAGCAGTGTGGAGGAGGAGGTCAGCATGTTCTCAATGATCGTCCTGAGCTTGTCTAACTGTGAGCAGGAGAGACATGGGAGCAGGGCTGTGGGTGGGTTCACACCAGTCCATAAACACTCACGGGCTCTGCTCAAGGGCTGGGGATGTGAACAGTGGACTTGTACATGTTCAGTCCCACCAAGCGTGCATACAGCTAGGAATCTGACAAACAGATCTGACAAGCATGGATGGCACTTCAGGGGTCTCTCCAGGCCTGAGGGGTGCAAGCTTCCCCCTGGGGAAAGCTGCTCAGCCTGGTCCACCTGCTTCCCTCTGCACCTGCCAGGTCCGGTGTGCTGCCGCTCATGATTGACCCTGGCTGCTGACTCAGGAGCAACCAGGGTAAACTGGCCAAGAAGCCCAGCTCAGAAAGAGGATGAGGCCAACCCGCACCCAGTCATCTTGGTACTGGGTAATGAAGCTAAAAGGGGGCACGTGGAGAGACTGCAAGGGATGTGGAAGAGAAGGACACAAGAGTGCACACTATGAGGCCACGGGAAGACCAAGGGAGTGGCTGTGGTCTGGGGTGGGCCTGACGTTAGTACTGCAAAAGAAGGAAAGAAGAAGGAAGGAA